>JAOTQK010000012.1:9764796-9784537 GCA_025642025.1 Rhododendron ferrugineum
CACATGCACGCACGCACACGCACACATGTGCCCCACTGCAAAAAATAAATTAAATGTTATGGACACGCCACCCATACGTTTTCCTGCATGTCCGTTTCCCTGGCGTGTACGTGGGTACGGCAAACTCTGAGGAGTGTCGGTGCTTCAAAGTAAGTGACAATGTCATCTTTGATTTGTTATGTCACGTGTGCACTTCTTCCAACATGAGATGCTGCCTCAAACTCATTCAGTGTTCTAAAACAAGGAATTAACCATTAATTGCCGATTAATAATTGGTGGGGCCCATCCAATTAGGTCCGACTAACGATTAATCGCCGATTATTAATTAATAAGCACCGATTAATCGCTCGAAGGTGACCGACCACCCGACTAGCGCCTAGCGACTTTTAGAACATTAAACTCATTAACTCCTTTGGTTCTAAAATCAGCATGCGAGGCTGTTGTTATCTGCATGTAGTTTCTTAGAAATGATTTTCTACTAGTTGTGACTTAATTTAAAGCTTCTGGTGAATATTTTCATGCGTGTTTGTAGTGATATTTAAGCTAACAGGGTTCTGACTTGATTCACTTTGCAGGATGCACCAATTATTGGGAGGCCTACAATTTTTGCAACAGATAATGCGGGGTAAATCACTTGAATCGTCGAACTTGTACTAATATGGTATTTTGACAACAGTTTCTGATACTAATCAATCCAGTTCTATGTGTGGTGAGAGAGTGTTTTCCACAGGATTCGGCACAAGACTAAAACGAGTAAAATAACCCCGCGCTATATGGGTCTTACAAATGAAGCTATGGCAATAACTACTTATCTAGTTTCCGGTGTCTTTTGGTTTTTGTATAAATTTTAAGGAGTTGATATCTTTGGATTGGACACCCCTCACCTTTGCCAAATCCTGGGATTTACGGTGGATTTCACCAATTAAAGAGTGCATTCTGCAAGTTTCTTCAGCGTTTATTTCATCCGTATTTGGTCGGAAAAAAAAATACTGGAATGCTTTTTGTCTTGAAATTATCTTTTTTCATTTTGAAGTGTTATGTTGCCTGATGCCAAGTTCTTTCTACAATTTTCTAAATTGACGTAATTATTCGATTTACATCTCTACTAAATACCAATGCTGTTTCACAAATATACAGTGAAAAGATCCAATGGACCCAATGTGAAAACTGTTTTAAGTGGCGCAAACTTCCTGCTGATGCTTTTCTTCCCTCAAGATGGACCTGTTCTGAAAACTCGTGGGATCCAGATAGGTAAAATGGACATCCTTTTCTGTTTATGAAACCTGATTCTGTCAATATATCTTTGGCCTATGTAGATTACCCCCCCAAAAAGCAATGAATCCACTATATAATCCTCATCTCCTTGAGGGATGCTAATTTGTGTACATTATACAAGTAGGTTTCCGAAATGCGTTTTATTCCATCATGATTTTTTTTTAGGTTGCTTGGCTATGTCAGTGTTCTGAGCTGTGTGATTTGTATCAGGGGCTGTGATGCTTAGATCACTATATATATATATATATATATATATATATATATATATCCCCGAAGTTCGTTTTTTTATTAGTTTCAAACTAGTTATGTTTAGCACTTACACACAGTACTGAAGTTGTTAAAACAGTTGACTATCATTTTCTGTATCCAAAGGTATTCATTGCATTTCGATTTTTTATATTTTCTAGGGAGTTTTATAAAACCTTACTGAAAGTGTCTGGAAGCTTGCAACCTCAAAATGTATTCTAAAGTGGCTCAATCACTGTGGTTAAGCGTGCTTCCGCATTGGTTTTTGGTTTTATTTGTTTTTCTTAAACTTAGCTCCTATTCAGTAGCAAAACATAGCCCTTCCAGCAATCCGCGGTAGGCAGTTTTATTTTTTTCGGCCATTGTAACTCTATTTGCAACTGCCTATTTTTTCCATGTTAAATTGCCACATTTCCAAGCTATCTTGATCAGCTGAGCTGTGGTTAACATGGCTCTCGCATCATTTTTTGGTATTCGCCCTGGTTCGCATTATTCCTTCCATTAGTATTCTTTTTTTTTTTTTTCGGTAGATACATTCATTTTTAAATTCCAAAATTGTATTGGGTTCAGCTTTTGCTTGTCATCTACTATTCTCGCAAGTCACGACGACTGGTATGGGTAGATGATCTTCAGAGTACCGTCATAAACACGTAAATTGGGAAGCTCTAGTACAATCTTCCTCATTGGATTCTCTCTCTCTCTCTCTGCCCACATATACGTGTTTTCAATTTTCCTCATTTTGGTGAGCAAAACCTTGCACTCTCCAGGCCCATGGTGGGATTGGACGGACTTATTTGGGAAATGATCGTCGGTTCATTTTTAAGCAAAATAAGTAGGGCATCAATGTGTTCTCTTAATCATTATTTCCATCGAAGTTCTCAAAGTATTACCAAATGAATGCTTCCTTGGGTGTCTCAGTGATATCTTCCCTCAATTTGAGTAATTTGAATGAAACAGAAAAAAAATCCGATAGTACCTCTGAACACATTCACAATGGAAGCTCAAGAACTGGTGTCTCCGCCCCAATTCATAGTGGTCCTTTCTGCCACCTCAGTACTCCAATGGCACTTAAGGAACTATGTTAATATTTCCCATTTCTGCAACAGGTCTCTGTGCTCAGCGGCTCAAGAGTTGACAGCAGAAGAGCTTGTATGTCTGCTGCCCACTAGTACTCAGGGTATGGAAACATGTATTTCTCCTTCTTTCTAAATGTATCCTAATTTCACTCAATAAATGATTCTTCAAGAGCCTGAGAAAAAAATGGATGGAGAGGAGAAAAAAAGTTCAATCTGATTGTTGGATCACGTCATTGTGCTAACGTGGTTTTACAAACCAATTGCAAACACTATCATTTGGAAAGTGAACTACTATGTAAATATAACCAACTGATCCCCTAATCCCGCTAAGCGCAACATCTTCATCGTGGGGTTTACCATACACATACACATGGTAGTTATGCTCGGTATTGTCGACTAAGTGATTTCACTCGTGATTGTGATTCCGCAGCTCCTTCTAAGAAAATCAAGGCGGCCAAACGGGAGCCAGATTCGGATGAAGCTTTACAGGCACTCGATGCACTTGCCAACCTAGCCATCCAAGAAGAGGGCGAGAACCTCCCAGAATCCTCACAGGCCACAACAACAAAGCACCCGCGCCACAGACCCGGATGCACATGCATTGTTTGCATTCAACCCCCAAGCGGAAAGGGCCCAAAGCACGAACAAACCTGTACCTGTAACATCTGTTCAATGGTGAGGCGCCGTTTCCAAACCCTAATGTCTCGGCGCGAGAAGAAACAATCGGAGAAAGAAGCAGAAAAAACCGCTCTTCAATATCCGGAACAAAATCCCGAGTTTCCTCTTATGTTTCCGGATGACGAGGAATTCCAGCTGTGTACTATAAGTCCAATCGAGAAAACGGTAAACCTTGCTTCGCCGTTGAAAGGCAACATTATTGACCTGAATATACAGCCGGAGAGAGATGATGAAGTATCATCTGGTTCGGATTCCGGTGGGATGATCAGGTTGGTCCAAGATGCTACTGAGAGGTACCTCAGGCAGCAGAGATTGTCGAGCTCTAGGAATGGGAATTTAGGTGGCGAACAGACACTGCTTAGCGGGGTTTTACCTTTGGGTACAAATGCATCAGCATCCACATCAGTCACTGAGAGGTAATAGGTGAGACCTATGTTTTGAAGATGGGAATACCTTTTCGTTGTATATTTATTCGCATTGGCTTTGTGCAGTTGCAAATCTGTACATAAGGAAGAGGACAGGTAGGAGATGGACCGTATGGTGTAGGAACCTATAGTTTTGCTGATTTATGTTTGGTATTTTCATCCTCCTATCTGTAGTAATAGAAGTGGAAACCATTGTTGCAATGGAGGGAAAGATGGTAATGTGTCTGACTGGGTAGTGGGTTGAAGCTATTCATTTCTCTTTGTTGGAGCTCACCTTGCTGCCTTTAGGTTTATAAGATGTAACTAAGATATATGGATGTTTTTGTTCATTTTACTTTGGTCAATTGACTTGAATAGAAATCGATTTTAGGTAATTTGTGCTCTCTCTCTCCCTCTCAAAATACCAACTTTTGTCAATGAATTCAAGGTTACAGTTGAAAACCTCTACCTTAATTTTACCAATGCTCCCCAAAGTATTAGAGAATTGTCAATTTGATACCCAACATACAAATCGCGTCTATTGCATCTCAAATGTTTACAATATACGTTTAAATGATTCCCGGAGCTACCTCCGTCCACATTTACCGTCAACTGCAAGGGCATTGTTGTCAAACCTCTTTTTTTTTTTTTACCAATGGTCCTCATCGTATTAGCAAAATGTCAATTTGATCTTCAAAATACAAATCATTTTCTTTTACACCCAGAGATTGTATCCATAACATATACAAAGCCGCTAAAGCCTGCATGACGAAGTGAAGAGGTTAATGGCTATACTTAAAAATGGCCATCTACTCATCTCCATGGTGACGAAAGAAAAAATTAACACGGGTAAAGAAAGAAGTACCCTAAACAAGGTAATTCGAAAACTACAAAGCATGAATTCAAAAGCTCATTATGAAGAGCTTTTTGAGATTAAAGGACTATTGACAATTACCAGTAACAATGAAATCTTGGATACGTGCAACAATAGTCCCTTCTGAATGATATCTATGATTCTACTCTACCAAGTCGCGGCAAACGCAATACACTATTTATCACTGCCATTGAAACAAAACGACGATGTCCGTTCCACTTATTTACAAGCTCACCCAAATTTGTAGGACGACTCCAAATCAAAAAGAAGCTGCCGAACCTGCTGCTTAGTCAACCCATCTGCTGCTTCCATCTTAGACAGCATGAGAATCCACTCCATCTTTGTCTTCCCCTCAAAATCAGAGGGCAAAATGGTAAAAGCTTGTTGAGTGAGGATAAAAGATCCGAAAGCAATGGGTGGACCTGGTCAACCGTGATCATATTCATTTGTAACGCGTCCATCGCCGTTATGAAGTTCTGGACGCATTCTGCCACACCGGAAGCCGAAATGGTTGGCTTCAATGTTGTTGTTGCTGCCGCCCTGTGCTCCACCGTTGCTGGCACTCCCGTAATCAGAAGGCAGTGTAGGGCGGCAGGGCAATCCATATCGTATGTGTCATGGAATCTTTTAATTCTTGGAACGGTATCTTTGAAAGTGGAAGCTAGTGTTTTGAAATGGGCAATCAGTTTTTAGCACTCAGGCTCGTACTATGTTGGCGAAATGATGTCGCGAACTTAAGCCTTCTCGAGCTTCTCTATGGCTTTGATGATGGCAAAGAGCTCTGCAAAATTTTCATACGTCTCCCTCTCACACTTGTCGTTCCACAGCTTAACCTCCATTAGATATGAAAGTTGAGGGTTTTTCTGTTTAATCAGTTAGGGCTTCAAAATCAGGAAATGGAGAAGAGAACGGGACACCAGCAAAGTGGACCAACCTTCTTCACTGGACAACAATCACATTACAAAGCAAAAGCCATCCGATTAATGAAACTAAGTCGAAGATTAGAACGCTAATACATAAGCAGACCTTAACTTGCATACTTATATTTACAGATCCCTATGCTGAATACAGAGCCAGAAGCAAGGGGATTCAGAGCATGCCCAATCCAAAAGGCCTTTTTGGCCATCCAAAATGCCGAATTTGCGCATGCTACAATGGTTCAAAATGTCAAAATATGGCAACCAGGCTCCAAATTTGTGTAACTATATTTCTTTTATCTTCACAAAAAACCAAATACAAATAGCATCGTGGGGCTCGCCACAAGAGAGGAGGAACAAAATCTCCTTTCAAGATTTGGCAATGGCCAAAGTCTGTGCCTGATTTTGCTAAGACTTTGGCCACCAGTTTGGTGATACATTGGAGAGCACCAAAAATAGGTGATGGCACATCCACTTAAACTTCGGCCCCAAGATTAGCATTGGATTTCCATTGAGAAAAACTGGCTTCCAGATCAGATCAGCATGGGTTTTATGTAAGCTGTTCAAGAGAGTCGAACTGGGAAACAACACACACGCGATTATGTATGTAGAGCAGACATTCTTCCAAATTACATATGCCCTGCATGTGTCTAGATATTTGTCCAAAATATAATACTCCATAGGAAGCACCTAGCATAATGTATGAGATGAATGAAAACAAAACAAACAAATCAGAGCAATGCGATTGAAGGAAGATCGAAAACCTATGTCAAAACTTAGGCTTACTAAACAAAAGTACCATTGCTACTTGCACTAATTTCAGAACCAGTCAACCAACAAAAGAAAAACCCAAGTCGATCTCCAAGCCCGTCACCTAAAGAACTCTCATCAGGAACTAACCGACCGCCACCTGAGTCCCTTTTTATTGGGCTTAGAATCAGGTACTGGAAGTGGTTTAGGTTGCTTCGCTGGTGGTGGCTCTTGCCACTTTTCAATCTTTTTATGAATCTCATCGCGAAAGGCTCTCCCTGTCTTCCCAGTTGGAGCTACTCTGTTAGAATCAAAACGTGCCGCCAATGTCGATTTTGAAGACACTAGCCGGCAGGCACGCATCCTTAGAAAAGGAGGTGTACTCAGAAAAATCTCTGCTTGCTCAATATAGCCCACACGACACTGGGATGTTGCAGTAGAAAAACCTGCCAAGATCTTAGCACCGAGGCTCTGGACATTGCAACCAGGCATCTCAGCCAATGCCGATAGACCACCAGCAGTCCCCATAAGTTTCGCCGCAACTGCACTCCCAACAATAGCAGAGAGATTCGGTGCAATATATCCCATTCTACTCTCCACACAATCAAGCAACTTTTTCTTTGACGAATCAAGAGCAAGAGCACGATCACACGCGTCAATTGTCTTTCTTAGGACTTCCTCCGGAAGTGGTTTACCTCTAGTGGTTGAAGCCCCAATGGAAACCACCGTGATAATGGCAGACGGTACAAGGCCTTCCAAATCGACAACGGTCAAGTCCATCTGATTGCCGATCCTTTTAACCACTCGAGCATAATCGATAGGGTGATGAACAAGTGATTCGAGCTCAGGAAATTTCAACCGATACCCGTCTCGGATAAAATTATGGATGAAGACAATCTCATTCTCAATGTCAACTAACAATGCATTGCAGTCTATCATTAGGTGGTACTCGGGATCGTCTTCAAGAACTACGCCATTCTTCGACATATCAAAGCCCTTTTCAAGGGCATCTTCAACTTTCAGCATTGTATCAATGTACCGCAGGTTTTCCTGCAACTTAGAGACACCGTCTAAATCATCGTAGTTAAGGTTTTCTAAATCCACCATGTTGCCACCATCAACCATCGTGTTTCCAAAGGCGATTCCTGCTCGATTTTGGGCAGGTTCTGAATCGTCTTGTTAGAAAAGTAGAATCGCCAAAAACCTAGCTTTCGTTCACATTCTAAAACATGGTCCTAACATGTCTTTATATAGGCTAAACGACTCGGTGACCAAGAAACCTAAACAATGCAGAAAACCAAGACTAACTAGGAAATACGGATATTAACCAGCCAGGAAACATAATAATAAAAACAACGGTTTTGCCAACAGGCTCAACGACTGGGGTGGAGCTATGTTGGGCTCGGGGGCTCGGCTCCCCGAGCGTCCGAATTTCAAAATTTTTATTTTGTATATTCTTGATTTTGAATATTATTGATAATTATTCACGTATAGCTACTTATAATCTTAATAATTTTGGTTAGATTTGATAAAAAAAACTAATTATCTTACATTCTCAATTCTCAATTTCTTTCAAAAATAATAAAAAATACGCAAAAACCTTATGATATATTAATTAAGTATACGTTCGGTAAAAAATAAATGTCTTCTAACCCGGCTCCAGAGTCAAAATCCTGGTTCCACCATTGCGCAACGAGGCGCCGGGTAAAAGTATAAATAGGAAATTTCTCCTCTGAGACTTTTCATCTTCAAAGCTTCTTTGAGAGCTAAAACATCACCTTGGACTCATCTTTTTTTGACGGACCCTTGAAGATGATAGAATTCCAGATTTTCCATTACTTAAAACTCTTAGAAAATTACAAATTATCTTTGATAACACACTGGGGGTATAAAAAAAAACCCCAAAAAAAAAAAAGAAAGATAAAAATTGGGGAGTGATTTTGCGACTTCTATTTTTGTTAATGTCACTCCTCTTTGTGTCTATATAAAATGATTTGTTTTGTGAGAGAAGGAGAGTGATATTAACAAAAAGGAAAGTGACAAAATCAATTCCCTAAAAATTACCCTATATCGACACTCAGACTTGCTAAACAAAAATTCCACATCTATGAACCTTTCAAAATCTCAATAAGGAAAAAAAAATCCCCAAGTCATGCCTTTAAGAAAAACACGAAGAGCGGAAACGCAGGGTTGCGGACAGAGAGAGAGATTGCGGACGGAGCGGTTGCTTATGGAGTTGCCAGAGAATACAGTGTCCGGTTCCACTCCAATTTCTCAAATTCTACATCCAAAGGTGAGTGAGGATTAATCATCAAAATTCGATCGAAAACTTGTAATTTTTTTAAGATTTCCGGAACCGCCCCGATTAACTAATCTATTTATTTCTTTCTCAATTTTAACTCACGTGCTACTCTACGGGCATCCAATTATAACCCCACTGATATCCAATACCAACTAAACAAAGCCTAGGCTACGTTTCCCAGCGAAGGATGGTAAACTCTCTCTCTCTCCGTTTCCCGGCGAAGGATGGTAAACTCTCTCTCTCTCTCTCTCTCTCTCAGTAGATACATACATGATGAATCTTTGTACTGCTGTTAGGTTTTCAGTCTTCCAGAAATAATGTATAGAATCTACACAAACAATCATGTTCTAATCTGATCACTATTTCTGATTTTCTGTATTTCTAGATGTAAAGATAGAAGATTTAGGCGTTAAATTTATTGTTTCTCTACAATTCGAGTGATTTTCTGTGTTACCCGAGAAGACGACTCCATGATGACTTTAAGAAGCACCAGTGTTACATTAGACTCGGATTAATTGCATAAGAATCCAGTTGATTTGATAAGAAAAATGGCAATTTGTTGCAAATTGGTCTTTGTTTTATTGCAGGGGAACGTCGGTAAGGGGAGACAACTACTGGGTGCATATTTTCTGCATCCGATAACACAAAACAATGGCTAATTGGTTGAGCCTCGGGCACTTCTTTTGAAAGATAGAGGTTAGATTTATCTTTTCTCTAACAGAAATGCTAGTTGGTAGTTACTAGTTATTTACTCAGCTCGATATGCCTACTGGAAATCCTCGTATTGTCAAGTGGGTACTAGTATTGTTTCTCATGCTATTGATTCATAGTGCATTGGAGACTCCGTACCGTTCGATAATGGTTAATGGTTTGAGCGTGACCCATGTGCCACATGGGTGGTTCAATCACAACAGTAAGATGTTTTGTCTCGGGGTAAACTTATAGTTTCTTTCAGTTCGATTGGCTTCTTGGATAACCCTTGATTGAATGGAAAAAATATTGCAAGACTCTATGAAGACTTGAAAGTATAGGAAGTTGCAGAGTTACAACAGAACTAGGACGAAGAGGACATAAGAAATTATTCCACAAAGAATTGCTGGATCGGTAATTTGTTGCATAGTTGGCTTGGGGGAAAATGGGGTAAGAGGGACAACTGTTGGGTGCATGTTTCCTTGAGAACCTGTCTTGTGAATGAGTTAAGTTTGATATTTTCCCCGAACGGAGAAGGCTAGTTCCATATTATGCTTGATATACCTACCGAAAAGTCATGTGGGTACTAGAATTGTGTCTATTGACATTGGTTTCGATGGTGCTTTTTCTTCTGTCCATTGATAAATATATAATTTCTTGCGATTACTTGTTAAGTGATTACTGTCTATAGGTTTGCCCCATGAAGTCGTCTGACTTATTGCCTTGCTAGTGTGCTTGAGGTTTAAATGACTATAGAGTCATTATGTAGCTTTATATCCATAATTGTTATTATTTGGAGGGGAAGACACCAGCTAACTACAGTTCTTTTTCTACAGTTTAATAAGATATATCTCTCAGGTACAATCATAATCTGCCATTACCCCAAATTGTAGGGGACCTATGGGTTTTTATTTTCGTGTGTTCTTGAACGACTGATCATCATATAGTGTGTTCTGATGATGTGTTTGTGCTATCTTCTAGACTCGTTTCATATTTTGAGCTTACGGTGCATATATCAAAATACCTTTGTTTTATTGTCATATGAAATATCAACTCGACTTGGCATTCCATCATTTGGAAAGATTGTTTTTCTCATATATTCTTATCCATCAGTTTGTTTTTCTCATATATTCTTATCCATCAGTTCCTACTTTTGTTGCTAGCTGAAGCACATATAAAAGGTTGATTTTGCCGAGGGGAAAAAGGAGAGCAAAAAACCAGTAGTAGTGACAACATTAGAGAATGGTGAAACTCTTTGATTCTCACTGTCACCTCCAGGACCCAAGAATCTATGCCAAGGTCCCACAGCTGATTACAACTGCCCTTGAAACTGGTGTAGTTCGTTTTGCTGTGAATGGGATCTCTGAAAAAGACTGGCATCTGGTGAAGGAAATGAGCAATCTCTACCCTAGCGTAGTACCATGCTTTGGGCTCCACCCCTGGTTTGTTCCCGAAAGAACTCCCAATTGGTTCGCAACTTTGAAAGCATTCTTTGAGTCTACTCCCTCCGCTGCAGTTGGAGAAATTGGCTTGGACAAAGGTTCACATGGAAAGGAGATCGATTTTCAAGATCAAATAGAAGTTTTCAGAAAACAGCTTGAACTTGCCAAAGAGTTGAAAAGACCGGCATCCGTCCATTGTGTTCGTGCCTTTGGTGATCTTCTTCAGATTATGAAATCCGTAGGGCCTTTTCCTCACGGCGTAATTTTGCATTCTTATATGGGGTCCGCTGAGATGGTTCCTTACTTTTCTCAACTTGGTGCTTACTTTTCGTTTTCTGGATTCCTAATGTTGATGAAAGAAAGCAAAGCAAAGAAAATGTTGAAGTCGGTGCCTTCTGAGAGGATATTATTGGAAACGGATGCACCGGATGCCCTACCGAAATCAAATGGTGTGGATTCTCTTTATCCAGTTGAAGGAGATGATTCTCTCAATCAGTCCATAGATGCAAGCGCGACATCAGATCAGCCTAAAGAAGCACTTAATCATCCGGCTAACATCCATAATGTGCTCAAGTATGTCTCATCGTTGCTTGAGATGAGAGAAGAACTTCTTGCAGACTTGAGCTATAGGAACGCGATACGCTTGTTCTCTTACGAAGGGTCGAAAGTACAACTGGAAGGTTAGTTTACTTGCTGCTTGTGTCTATTAAGGATTTGATCATATAGTTGCAGACTTGCAGTCTTGAAGATAATTTGTAACCTGCTGCTTTCACTTCATACATACTACTCAGTTTCAAGTAAATTGTTCATATGAATACATGAACATTTGATACTTCATCTATCTGTTCGTGGTGCAACTTTCTCTTTGATTATTCAGAAGGCCTATTCAAGTCTAAGTTTCTTGCATGAAGTTTGTGTAATGTGCTTTAGATTTAAGAATTTAAGAATTAGAGATTTGGGTTATCATTACTAGTTACACGTTCTGATAAGTAAATATTCCTAATCGGCGCTTAATAATTGTTGTAGAATTCAACTTTGTGACGTCGACCACCGTAGTTTAAATGTTGAATCTGATTGCATGAAATCTTTTATTAAATTCTTCAAGAGTAATAAAGAAGACTAGATATTCTTTTGTGACAAAGATTAGATACTATGCACAGATGAATGTTAAACATTTCCATGATCATCAAATATTTACACTTCTTATGGTAAAAATATAGACTTTTAAATTATCCCTAATTATAGATACCATGATAAATTTAATATCTTCTAATTCAAAGCTCAATTAATATAGACTTTTAAATTATCCCTAATTATAGATACCATGATAAATTTAATATCTTCTAATTCAAAGCTCAATTAAGTGTCCTAGTAATTTTGATTTTTTAGGGTCTGGGCCGTCTGGCTCTACCTTTCAATATCATAGGCCGTATCTTTGTGGTTTACGGGGACAAGTGGATTTCATGGACATTTTGAAATATTCATTCTTCAAATTTGTGATGTTGCACATGATCTGTTGAAAAGTATATTATTTGTAATGAGTATTTATAGTAAATATAATCTACACCAAGGGGAATGAAGAAAATATACATGTAAACATAATAAAACGGAGAGAATATAAATGAAAACATAGTAAAGTAACAGTATATTGGATTTGATATACTTGAGAACAAAAGGCCTATATAAAGAGAACATCCAAACCAATTTAGTTCCATAAGCTTTAGTTTCTGCTCATATTTCATTCCCACCATGAGAAAGAGAAATGTTGTAAACCAAAGTTCCGATGAGGTGGAGTGGTTGACATTGAAACTTGCAAACGGTGGTGAAATTAGCAATCTTTCTTTTACCGTCGACCAAATAAACGATCCCATTCTGGAAAAACTGAAGCAATCTCAACGCAAAATGTTGAATGATGAAGGAGACGTACTTCTGAAGTTGGTGAATATGGATACTAGCGAGTCTTATAATGTTAGTATGAAGAAATTAAGGGGGGAAGACACTTACCTGTTTCATATAAGCGATAAAATAAAGTTTCAACCACGACAAGAGATTAAACTTCGATATGATAATCATGTCATTTACTTCCACTTTGTATGAAGATAGAGGGTTATAAAATGAATTTACCTCTGAAAATACATGTTTTGAATAGACCTGTATAGACAGGAAGGCATGATTTGGATATTATAGATTGAGATTCTATTTGATTGAAGTATTAATCGTTGAGAAACTTGGTTAAAAACTTAATAGTCATATTTCTTATATTGGATTGGAATGACAGTATATTAGGTTTTGATGGTTTTCTAATGTAATCTTTTATATCAAAGTTCTAGTATTTTATCTAGAGAGCAGATTAATATTTTAGGTAGCAGTTTGTTTTTGTTATGGTAAAATTGTTGAGATATATGGATTTTTAGAAGAATGAGTATCAACCAAAGCTGGTGCGACACAGGTTTAAGAGTTATGGGTAGAAGAACATGATATACATAATTGGATTATTTCTGGATTTTTGTAATTTTTTATTCTTTTTGCTGGCAGATTGATATGTTGAACTATATGACTCCTACAAAATATTTGATTCTTAAGCATCATCTCCCGTATATGTTACTCAACTCAAATAAGATGATCAAAATCACTCCAATCCAGTATCTCATTATAGTTTGAAAACATCCTTAGATGCTTCTGTGCATGATTGGCAAAATTATTTGCTACCCAATATAAAGCAACAATAAACAGAATGAATATTGCGCAAACAGAAGTCATTGGCCCTTAGCTTTTCAGGTCCATGCAAAATCCTAAAGAGGATCCTCTTAGGAAAAAACACATAAAAGAAGTTTGTGGGTAAAATAGGAAATACCTTCAACTTTTTTGTTTTATTTGCTAGTGCCCTAACGCAGATTAGATCTAAAAACTTGTCAAGAAGAATATATCTGGAAAAAAAAAAAAACAGAACAATAAATTCCGTTCATAAAAAGTTAGTTCTACAACGAGATAAAAAGACCAAAATAAAATTGACTATAATATCTTTGTTGGATTTGGACTGAAATTGGTGTCCACCATTTGATTTATTCAGAACAAGAATCATTTCTTTAGACTCAGTGTAATAAGGTTTTGGACCAGGTTGGAGCCCAATCTTGATGAATGAGTCGTGCCTAAATGTTGGTTTAGCCCGCTTAAGCTTAGGGCCAGCCCTTTGCCATAGTAATTTAGTAAATCCACAGCCCTCTGGTTGGGCCGACCCTTTGGCTTGTCATATCTGTTGCGGAGAAACACTCACTATCATCAATCTCACAAGAGATTGAAAGAGGAAGAAGAAAAGTATTGTTAGTTGAAGCATCTCCAATGGCATAGCGAAAGGGAGTTGTGATCGACACTACAAATAAGAAGCTTTCCAACAGGATGCTTGTGGGTCATTATTTCATCTCCCACAATGCTAAAGAAGCTTCTGCAATATAGGTACCAAGAAGCACAATAGTTGTCTTTAACCTCTACGTTTAAGGAATACATTGTGAATTTGATACCCGAGTTGTGTTGTATCTTCTTATTAATAATGCATACCAGGCGTAGTCACCTATTTATAATTAGCCTCTACTTTTTAAGCAACTACTAATTGAAGTTGACACCCCATATTGTGTTGTATCTTCTTCCTAAATAAGGAATAACACAGTGTCTTATTTGTAAATTGTGATTAACCTTACTTTTTAAGCAATACATCTTCAAGTTGATACCCCCGTTGTGTTGTAAGTTCTACAGAGACGTGGAAATACCAGACATCTTGAAGTTGATTTCATCATAAACAAGGATACCTGTATCAATTTTTTACGCAGTACATCTGGAAGGTGGTAACTTAACAGGTTATACCCATGTTATGTTGTATCTCTTCATAGACAAGGGTACTCAACGTACTGCCATGTTTGTAATCAACCTTATAAGCAATACGTGTCGTAGTTGGGTTGATACCCATGTGTTATATCTTCTTTACAAAGAAGGAATTAACAGACATAGTGCTGGTTAACCTTTTGTTATGTTCCACACATCTTGAATTTGATACCCATGTTGTTTTGTAACGAGGCCGAACACAATGTCATAATCGTGATTTATTCTACTTCAAAAAAAAAAAAAAGCACTTTTTACGCCCTGTATTTTGAAGTTGATACCCTCATGTTGTAATCAAAACCAAACATGGTACCATATTTGTGATTAACCTCTACTTTTTGAGCAACGCATATCGAAGTTGTGATTAACTACTTCTACCGAATACACCACACCTCTTGAAGTTTTTGTTGAACAGAATCTTGAAGTTGATATTATCCGTCTATGTTATTCATGTTGTCAATGAATTAACCCTTTAATTATGGATTGCAGGCAGTTAGTAGGCCGTAACTGGAATAGCCAAATGTTGGACATCTTCCGCGAGGCTAACGAAGTGGTTGATGGAATGACTAACTCAGTTGTGTAAATGAAACCTTATGTATTTAAAAGGCTATGCCAACTATTTAGCCTGTGGAGTAGTTTTTGATCATTTCACAGCTTTGTCACGATTCCAATTTTCCTTGCGTTGGACATATTATCGGGTTGAGCTTCCCTCCCTATCATGATTTATGAATCTTAAGAGGTTCGATTGGGCTCAGTTATGCCATCACCGTGTATTGCGATGTTTCAGATCGTACAATCTTGCAAAGCAAGGAAAAAATAAATCACTGGAAATAGCCGCGTGTTCGAATCATAATTCTCTAAGAAAAATTAAGCAACTTTTGGAGAGAGCTAGGGGAAAAAAAACACCAACTAAAACTACTATTTTAAAGTTGAAAGTAACCAAACCACGCGTTTGCATTGTCCAATTAATTTGATTCTTTGCCTGCGTAAGCCTGATTTTGTAAGGTGGAGAATTCAAAGACAGGAGCCCACCAAACCCAAAAGTACCCTCCCTCTTTTCTAATCACCAAAGGAAGATCTTGCAAGCCACGTTCAAGTCGTCTATGAGTATTTTCAACAGTTCAAATTTAAAAATAAGATCTTAATAATAAAAAGATTTTATTTTTAAATTCGGACCGTTGAAAATACTTTTAGATGGTTGTGATTGTGCCCTATAGGGTGCCTGGTAGAATCTCCTTATATGGCTTTCCAGGGGAAAGTTTGATAGTGTGTGTTTACAAGGGTTGGCAAGGCTCTTGGATCTGCGACGTGGAACTAGCTTCCAAGATCAAGAAATTGGAGTATGTAGAGAGTAATAATCGACATGAAAAACTCTCTTTTAGTCGGTAGTAATACTATATTTCTAAATATGATTTCCTCGTTAGTCTCGCCTAATGTACAAAACCACAGAAGACAGAGAAACCACCATAATGTTTAGAAGTGTCAAACGGGACGTGTCGTGTCGGCTCGGACCGTTTAATTCTGTATTAACCGAGGTTGGCCCGTTTATTTTATCGTGCCATGTCATTTCTTAATCATGCCGTGCTATGCTATTTTTTAATCGTGCCGTGTTATGCTGACTCATTTACTTAATCGTGCCGTGCCTATGTCGGCACATTTCCAACCGAGTTTTGTCGGAAAGAAAAAAAACCTCCGAAAAGTGTAAATTTTTTATCAACATAAAAAGATTAGAATATTATTTTACCGTACAAAATATTATGTCTCAGTATAAAATAATAAGATTAATATTTTTTGTAATTAAATTAGTATTTGGTGTGCCATGCCCATGCCGTGGCCGTCTAAAACCGTGTCGTGTCGTGTCCGGCCCACTTCCGTGTCGTGCTCGTATCCGTCGAAAACTGTACCCGTGCTGTGCTGTGCCACATTTAAATGTGCCGTGCCCTTCTAAAACCGTGTCCGTGTCATTCCATGCCACATTCAAACGCGCCGTGTCAGCTCGGCCCGTTTGAAACCTCTAATAATGTTCTTTTCATTGCTAAGAAATGGTCGCCAGATCATGATTTCCTGTCCAAACATTGACGAGGTCATTTTCAACGACGTTCACGGTCAATGTGTGGAAAATGAAAAGAGCAATTCTTGTAATTCGTCACTGGTGATTTGGTCACGCAAGTGAACGGTGGATATCAAATTCCAACGAAACGTGGAAAACGAAATTGAACACCGTCCCCACCAAACTCCTCCCCAAGAGCGTGGAAGAAGAGAAGAGGAAAAATGTGACCCGCCTCATGGGTTAGTTCGATTAATTGTTGGGTTTGTTCTCCATACAATTAATCAGGGTTCGATTTTTGGAGTCAAACCGTAAAAAAGTAATCCTCGTAAATTTTCTAGTCCCAGCATGAATAGCCGCTGACCTTTGATCGAACTGGAGAGGAAATCGATTGAGGTGCGCGTAAGCTGATTCGGACACTTCTGATTGTCGAAATATAAAGAGAAAGAAAAATGTGACCGAATTAGTCTCTTGCCATTTGAGTCTTTGACACGAAAAATATCCCCCAACAGCCAACATTCAAATGAGCTATCATTGTCTTGTGTAACTTGTTCATAGGAGAGAAATAATTTGTTCATGGCTCTGCACAATCTTGATCGTTCATTTCGGCAATTAATAGTTGAGATCTGATTTTCAATTTTGATCGGTAACAATTAATTTTTATCGGTCAAAATTGATTTTCAATCTAAACCATCCAAAATATTTTTGAACGCGCGTGATTGAGCGTCATAAATCTTATTTACAGATTGCTCCGTAAAGAAAATTTTCTCTTTCCATATATACCTTCCACCACGTGACTATAACTGTTGAAACTTTAGTAGCTATCGATGATGATCGATCAATGTGACCGCCGATCGAATTGTGGAGTCGTTCATTTGAACCATTTTACTATTAGAAATTGCGTTGCACATGGCGAAAAGTAAAACCCTGATCAAATTCTGAGTCGTAACTCTCACTTTCCCCACGTTCACTCCAAATTCGTTTACGGCCGTAATTCCTTCTGGATACGTGTTTTAGAATTTAGACTCCATTTATTTTGATGTAAAATATTCTACAAAGTAAAATATTTTACATGTAAAATATTTTTTTGAAAAAAAAAATTTTATTTTTATTTTTCGGTATTTGGTTGGCAAATAAAAAATATTTTCTAAAACAATGACAAATTACTGATTTAGAAATATTTTAATCGAGTAAGCTCTCTTTCTCTCCTCCTCCTCCTCTCTCTCGTTTTGGATCTGATATGATTTGAAGGAAAAAGAGAATGCAATACGTAGAATTGGGAAATGTCAGACTATCAGGGTGAAATGCAAAAATAACTTACGGCCAAAATTAGAGGAAAACAATTTCACCCCGTTAGTGTAAAATGTTTTATATTGAAAATATTTTCCTCCTTTTTCTAGCCAAACAACAAAAAATGGGTAAAATATTTTTCGTCCAAACAAACGGAGCTAATCAATTTTCTTTCAGTATATGGTTTATGTGGTGGTAGCTGGACCAAAAACTCCCATAGGCCAACTCCAAAGGGTTTGGCCAAGCGAGAATGAGAAGAAGAAAAAAAGAGATTGCCCTCTTGAGATTGCATATTCGAATTCTACAGAGGTCAAATAGTTCAAACCTTGAGGCCACTGAAGGGTTTGCTGGTTTGTTAACTTCAGGACCCAGAATTAGTCGAGATGCGCCCGAGCTGACCCGAACAACCGATTAAAAAAAATAGAAAAAGGTGGATGAATGTTTAGACTTGATTGGACATGAATTTTTCGGGCTCTACTCAAATCCACCTAAACCGTATCCAAATTGAATCACTCACGAACGGTTGGCGGATGGAGAAAACGACAATCTGCCGCGAGTGGATTGAATTTGAAACCAAGCCGATCCGATCCGCCTAAAACCAATCCGTGAGCAGCCCTAACAGGTAGAACACCTGTTATTTTATTTTTTTGATCCGCAACACCTGTTAAATATATAAACAAAAATGTAACTAGAATACATGACTTTCGATACATGAAAATGTCCATGAAAGGAAATGAACGATCGAGATTTGCATTTTCATGTAAAGGAAATGAACGGTCCAAATTGCATGGATAGTGATTTCCTTTCATAGATAATTTCATGCACCGAGAGTCATGTATTGCACCACTCCTCATATATAAAACACTAGTGGATGCCCGTGCCTGAAGGCACGGGGCACCGCATTCTAAACACAATCTAAATAGGAACATGTACGTAGTTTTCATACTATTTTTTTGCCTCTTGATTGTCTCTCCACAAATCCGTAGACGGATCATATTCTAAAAAAAAAAGCTATTTAGTAATTAGAACACCCATACTATTAAGAAAATGTTGAATCCATCGTAGTAGCGCATTAACCGAACATGAAAATCAAAAATTTAACATGCTTCTTGAACCCAACAAAATCCAATTAATTGAAGTACAGAAAAAATATTAAAATTGTTAGGATCAAGCGCTTATCACATAAATAGTATAATGATGTGGCGGAACCGAGCGTAATCGAAAATTTTTGAAGTTGAACTTAACAGATAGAACTGGACAAAAAAAAAATGAAGAACTGGAAAAAACCGAAGTAAAGAGCCATACCTGTGGTGAGAGAATTGGAGAGCGGGCGAGAGTCAGGGAGACGGAAAAGAGAACTGGAAAGAAAACGTTTAGGAAGAGAGAGAGAGAGAGAGAGAAAGAGAAACGATTAGGGAGAGAGAGGGAGATAAAAAAAATGAAGAACTGGAAAAAAACGAAGTAAAGAGCCATACCTGTGGTGAGAGAATTGGAGAGAGGGCGAGAGTCAGGGAGACGAAAAAAAGAACTGGAAAGAAAACGTTTAGAGAGAGAGAGAGAAAGAGAAACGATTAGGGAGAGAGAGGGAGATAAATTTATTTCACCCAATTTGTATTGTTCAATGAACGGCAAATTTGCCTTACTCGATTTGTATTTCCATTATAGCACTCACCCAATCAACGGCAAATTCATAAATCACCAATTTGTATTGTTCAATCAACGGCAAATTTGCCTTACCCGATTTGTATTTCCATTATAGCACTCACCCAATCAATGGCAAATTCATAAATCACCCATTTGTATTTCGGAAATACTCACCCAATCAACGGCAAGTCTTTACAATCAAGTCTTTAATTCCACCCAAATCAACTACAATC
>JAOTQK010000012.1:9784637-9798238 GCA_025642025.1 Rhododendron ferrugineum
ATTAGGATTAGGATTATACAATTTTGGCTGATTAAACAATCATGCCTTTTCGGAATATACAATTTTGGCGGATTATAACATTAGAATTAGGATAACTTCATTAGTTATAGATTACCATATTAGGAAATATTCGTTCGATCCGACGGCTACAAGTTAATAGGAAGTATGATCGAACGGTTGTAGAGGGGACTCTGTTTGTATGAATAAACATTTTAGTAGAAAACCGTCATGTTTTATAATATAGAATATAGATGGTTGAAGAGGTTCGGAATAGAGAGAGAGAGAGAGAGAGAGAGAGTAATATTCATTTTTCCCTCGTGGATCGGACCATGAATTGATTCAACTGCCTTTTGATCGTTCGGTTGTTGGCTAAACTTGATGGAAAACTTCGCATCTTGCCGAAAGAGACTCCTAGTCAAATCCCCAAACATTCCCCAGGTTTTCGGAAACTTCACATCTTGCCCTTCCATTTCCATTTGGTCCATTTCATTTCATTTCGTTTTTCCTTTTTCTTTCATTTCGTTTCCTTTCTCTCAGCTGCAATTTCCCTTTGCCTGCCAGCTAATTAAGGCGGCAAGTTCTGCGAATATACGGCGACTTCTTGGGATGTTGATTCTTCCCCATATAAATATAAATATACTACTATATATATATAAACACATTCATGTGTTTGTGAATAATATATTTTTTATTTATTGCCTCTTCGCTAAAACCTCTGTAAAACAGAAGGGTTTTGGGCTCTCTGTAGTTTCTTGCGGTGCAAGTCGGCGACTCTGATTCCTTCACATTTTCCCAAACCATTTTCTCATTAAACAAACACCGAGCAGAATTTACTATTATTCATTACCGCGAAGAAATCAGATACTTTGTCTGTCTTCAAAAACTGCCTCCTGAAAATCTAGGGTATGTGCTCTGCTCGACCTTTTTGGTCCCACCGCACAGAACAGTACTATAGTTCTTCAGCATTTCTAGTTCATATTCTGCATATTTCATATATAAATATTTGGTGCATATATATAAAATACGAAACATGGCAGGATTATTCAAAAACCCAGTTTTTTTTTTTCATGGTAATAATTTCTGTGGGTTACTCTTTTGTCACTGATTTTCTTTCTCAAGATTTCGTTTCGTCTTTTCTCGATCTGGGTTTCATCACGAAAGCTCGCATCAGTTATGAAATTGAAGGGTTCCGTGTATTTATCTGTGTTTGAACAAATTCAGTGCACAGTAAAAGTTTTCCGTTCATATTTATGCACATTTAAGATGAGGATCTGGGCTAGGTATTAGCTTGAGGATCGGAATTTTTTCGGCACTTTTATCAAATAGTTGAATTTGTATGTAATAAACTAGAGTGGTGAAGTGGTAAATATTTTTGAATATTAGAGCTTGTGTGTAACAATCAAATTTTCAGAAAAGCAAAAAAAAAAAATTTTGGTGGAAAGTTTCATGAAGCATCTTTGATCTGTCTTTAAATTCTCCATCTTGCTGTAAATACTTGGAACACCGTGAGTATCATTTGTAGACCTCTAATTGTTTGTCTTAAAGCGTTAAAGAAATTTAAAGATGCTAAACAAAAGTTATTGCTGACTTTGATTCATCAAGATAACTTATATGACTTCTGAATAATTGCCCTTTTCGATTACTGAGAATAAAAATGGTCCATGTTCAGTTTTTTCATTGCTATTTGCCTCAATTTTATTTTATTTGCTAATGGCAATAATTGCTGGTTACAGAGAATATATATCAGGGCTGTCTCAAGTAAACAGCGCGAACCTTTTGCTGTGCAGGTAAATCATGTTTATTGGGTTGTGATTTTTAGTTTAAGTTTGCACTTTTCAAGCTTTTAGCAAGTTTATGGAGGCCAAGAAGCAGGGGTGGCTTTAGTTTATGTGCTATCTTGTAGCGCAACCCAACCAGAGTAGTGAATTATTCAAGCTTTGGCTCGAAGACTTAACGGGCCGTGTTAAAGCTGTTGGAGCCGATCTAAAACGAGTTTTAATTGAGCTGTTCAAGCTCGAGTAGTTTGGTTCTTGTAATTTAGCATAAGCTCATTGAAATTTGAGGCTACTTATGTGGGAGTCAGAAATGCAAAATAATCCAATTATCCAACAGACTTGCACCCTTCTCGGGTTGTTTGGCGAATCTCTCCTGTGAGATCTTGGAGCGTCCTCGTGGTCTGCATGATGAACTGTCATGATACAAGCACTAGAAGCCAAACTTGTTGTTCATAAACTAAGTCTAAGCATACGGTTTGGACCTTCCATTCAAAAATATCAGAGTCTTTATAATCACCATAATTCCCTACATAGTTTGTCCAGCTGGTTTTCAATTGCATGTGCCAGCTACTAGCAAATGTGTTTGGTGAGGAATAACATGTTTTGGTTTCAAGACCCATTTAGGATGTTACTGAGAGTATTCCCTTTAATCTACTGTCTACCTACAGCTGATGAGTAGAGCTTGAGTTCGTTTTGTTTGTTAGGTCACTTGCTTTTCAGGCATCCATTTGGCCTATTTGGCAAATCGTCCTACATGCCAAAGTGAACTTTCCTCATTATTGTTTTCACCTCTCCACATTTCTTTCTATATAAAGCCACCTTGATTAAGTTCTTTATGCAACTTTTTCCCATATGATTTACTTACTTATAGCGATTTCAGGCAAATTCAACCAAATTAAACGAGGTGAATTTTCTCCCGAGAAGAGGCCCCAAGTGTATCAGCCTGCTCTAAGGACTTCTGATATGGCATTGGCAAGATTAGCAAGGACTGGCTTTAGGCGATCGGGAGGTGCCATTAACAATTCTGCAAACGAGAAAGATGTCTTCTTTGAGGGTGTATTGACACGAAAGTGTTCTTCACCTTGTGTTGAAAATGTTCTAGTCAGTGGCAATCCATCACACCTTTCAAACATCAGGAAGGCGCGTCAGATAAATTTCTGGAGTAGGGGAATAAGGATATCTCCGCAGTCTCATTTTCCTCAGGCAGAGAGGATTGTTGAGGAATCTGATCCAGTGCATGAGAGTCCACAGTATCCTACACTAGAAGCAACTAAACCGGGTGAAAAGCCTAGGGTTGTGGTCCTTGGCACCGGGTGGGCAGCATGTCGATTCCTTAAAGGGCTTGACACCAAACTATATGACGTTGTTTGCATTTCTCCAAGGAATCATATGGTGTTCACTCCTTTGCTTGCTTCAACAGCTGTTGGAACCCTGGAGTTTCGATCAGTTGCTGAGCCGGTTGGTCAGATTCAGACTGCACTTTCAAAGGACCCGAATTCCTTCTTTTACTTGGCTTCTTGCACAGGGGTTGACACAGATAAACATGAAGTGAGCACATCTTCCAGCTTTATTTTCGTAATGTAGAATATTGTTACATATCTATGATCACCGCATTTTCCAACCTAAAATTAGAATGAGATTATACTACTCTATGTTGGCATACAGTAGCGGCTGCACACCCTGGTGAGGGAAGTCACAAGTGATAACTATTTAAAATGGATAACTATTTAAGGGGAAATTTTTGTTTCAAACACACTTTATGATTTTATCCTCCATAAACAACATAATGCAAATGTTTACCGTCCTTCACTACTACATGCACCGATTTGACATCAAATGAAGTCCCTTAGTAATTACTCCCTTCATCCTTAATGTTGGACCCTTTTGGGAGTTTCAACTTTCTAAAGGGACATGACTCTGTAGAAAGTTAGATTCCCCACATTGCCTCTTAAATTCTCACCTTTAAAAATAGTATTACTGATTTATAAGGGTATGTCTTTGAAAGTTCAAACACTTTTTTTACTTGACATTTTGGGACATCCTTAAATCGTTTTTTGGAATAAGATTAAGGGATGGAGGAGTAGTGTTTAATGCTGTGCCCACCATATGACTGTTTTATGGCCATCCAGTTCCTCTTGGTGATCTTGATTTGAAGTTGGTGATCACCTGGCTATGAAAATTGTGGAATTGATGCTCTCTGCTATGAAGTTGTTGGTGATTGAGAAGCACGTGATATCCTTAATCTTGTTTGTGAAACTATTGATGACCTCATATTTTGTGCAATGGTTTGAAATTGTGTATTTTGAGTGAGGGCAATTGCAAAATTTAATATGTTCAGAGTCCATTTTGTTGCAACGGTAATATCATTATAGTGAGTTCAATTTTGTTATGTGCACGACGAATGTTCTTGGAACTGCCACTGGTGGAATATGAATATAGTTCACAAAGTAGCTTATACAGTAGTATGTACAAATGTACACACACACACACACACAGGGTTATACTATTTTGCTTTGTGATTTCACTTACTCTAAAAACTTACAAATGCGGCTTCGCTGAATCAGGTGTACTGTGAGACAGCTGGCAGTAATGGACTTCCTCAGGAGCCTTACCGATTCAAAGTCGCATATGACAAGCTTGTCATTGCTGCTGGAGCTGAGCCTTTGACCTTTGGTATAAAGGGAGTTAAGGAACATGCTCTTTTCCTTCGAGAAGTATATCATGCCCAGGAAATCAGGAAGAAGCTTCTCTTAAACCTTATGCTCTCTGAAAATCCAGGTGATTGATAATGGCTCCATTGCAAATTTCGAAATGTACTCAACTTTTTGGAACTGCTAACTATCTTTGTCATTACTCGTTAGTCACTTCTCGAACTGTGGTTAGTTCGTTATACTAAGTTTGTAGGATGACATGATAATGCCAAAGGCCATCCATGTGGAGGACATATTAGAAGAGGAGTTGAATGAGGGGGTGGACAATTTATTGTGATATTCTTCTCATTTTTTCCCCATATCTCACAAGTATTTACCTGCTTATGGTAAGTCTTGAAACCACCCATTATGAAAAAAATGTTATGAATCAATTCAGTTAATGAAAAAGTATAATATCCGTTTTTACGGTCAGGATGGTTCTGTATACGCTACAAATAAGATAAGACAAGACATGATTGGAAATCTGTACTATGAGGTCTAGTTATTCCATATTCTTGCATTGATTAATCCTCTACCAACACACAAGGTTTTAAAGCTAATTATTAGTAGAAAGGGCTACCTAATCTTGTTCCTTCTGATTGCATATCTAGTTTTAGTCGTTCTCGTCCTTGGAAAATATGTATGAAAACAGTTATCACAGTAATCATAGTTGTCTGCTTTCTAAGTTTGGGGGAAGATGCTGTTGTAGTTGCTTTATCAGTCTCTAGCTGCTTTTGACATCAGAGTTAGTACTTGGTAGCCCATTCTGTTTAACATGGTACACAAAAATGTAAATCTGAAATGATGTGGCTGTGAGCTGAAGTCTTCCCTTGTTTAGCCGTACTTGCCCGTCGCAACTAGCTTATCAGAGATCATCCATCCGGAGAACCCTGTGGCCTTCATTTGCATATGTATTTTGGCGACTAAAATGACTTACTTTGTTCCTGATTCATCAAGCTATATAAACTAAGAATTACTGCTAATAAGCCTTCACATTACAGGTATAACGGAGGAAGAAAAGGAGCGTCTGTTACATTGTGTTGTTATTGGAGGTGGCCCAACAGGAGTAGAGTTCAGTGGAGAATTGAGTGATTTCATCATGAGAGATGTCAAAGATCGATATACTCATGTGAAAAATTACATCCGTGTCACCCTCATTGAGGTATTGTAGATTTGTATCTATTGATACATCTCTCTCTTTTTTTGAATTTTTTTCCAAGAAATCTAGATTGTGAATCGGAATGACTACTTTCTTAACCATTGGTTCTATGTTTTACCTTGACCAGGCAAATGAGATTTTGTCATCTTTTGATGTCGGCCTACGTCAATATGCCCAAAAACACTTAACCAAGGTAATTCGGATTTCTCTTGGTAACGGAATATGTTTCATACATATTTCACTTAATTTTTCCCTTGAAATTTTGTATCAGAGCGGTGTTCGACTCGTGAAAGGTGTGGTGAAAGAGGTTCATCCCAGAAAGCTTGTTCTTAGTGATGGGAGTGATGTTCCTTATGGCCTCTTGGTCTGGTCTACTGGGGTTGGCCCCTCTGAGTTTGTGAAATCACTTAACCTTCCCAAATCCCCTGGTGGAAGGTATACTCACCTGCAATTCTCCCAAGTTAACCTTCGTCTTTTTTCATGCTTTTTTGCAACTAAAAGCATCTTGATGATTCCATTTTTTTTTGAAATTATAGGCCCACAAATTAATGTATACCTTTTCTGTTTCTATGCAGTTCTAATGTGGATACCATTAATTGATTTTTCTTTTCTTGGTGTGATAGAATTGGCATTGATGAATGGTTACGCGTTCCTTCAGTTGAAGATGTGTTTGCAGTTGGAGATTGTGCAGGTTTTGTTGAACAAACACAGAGGCAAGTGCTTCCAGCTCTAGCACAGGTGAGATACCCCTTCTTCTACCACTATAATAGGTATCTTCATAGAGCATTTACTTCTCTGTTTCTCTTTATGTGGGTACTGCTGCTTAATTCTGTTAAGAGTAAGAAGGGACTTGCGAAAAGTTTGGCATGTACGAATGGGCTTAAAAACGGAATGTCTATTCTAGCTCTTAGTCTTATTCTCGGTTCTTGTACTACCACCACCCATGCCACGACAATCACTTCTACAGTTTCTACCTCCACCTCATGTTTATTTATCTCAGAAACTTTATTCAGTTATCGTAGCAATGGTCATCCCAATTCTCATGTCATTCTATGTGTCTAGATTGAGACACAATAAAAGCAAATAAGAGAATAAGATGTGATACCGAGCGCGCCGTTAATGAGTATTACAAGATGTGGGGATACGAATGGGTATGCCTTTCAGACGTCATTCTATGTGAACTGTTAAAGCATCCAACTTAAAACCAATTAACAATGAGTGGAGAGGCCGCCTAGGCTCGTATACTAGTTTTGGAGGTGATTATTAACCGATATGGGACAAGCTCACTCTCCCACACGTGCGACCTCTGACTCGCACATTGTGAGGTAAACAAACAATTTAATACATACCACAACAATCAACCATCAATAACAAACAAAGGAAGAATCAACCACCAACGACATAGGGTCTTATCCAAAAGCCTAGCTCTGATACCATGTTAAAGCATCCAACTCGAAACCAATTGGTTATGAGTGGACAGGCCGCCCAGGCTCGTATGCTAGTTTTGGAGGTGATTATTTACTGTTGTGGGACAAGCTCTAACATGAACAACCAGTTAATGGAGTGAGAATTAGCTAATTCATTCCATTCCACTTTGCATTCTGTTCCCTCTCCCTTTTCATTTCCACTTCATTTCACTTATGCTTACCCAACACATGGTAGAATTCAGCTGCCTAATTTTCTTCAGTAAATTCTTCAAAACAAGTCATTTACATTTATGGATAGGATCTAATTTCAAAAGTTGTCACATGGCCGTAATTCTGGAACAGGTTGCGGAAAGGGAAGGGAAGTACCTTGTGGAGTTGTTTAGCAAAATTGGGAAGCAGAATGGTGGAAAGGCTTTCAGTGCAAAGGATGTTTCTCTGGGAGAGCCTTTTGTCTACAAGCATCTCGGAAGCATGGCGTCCGTAGGCCGCTACAAGGCGCTGGTTGATCTTCGCCAGACCAAGGTAATTTAAGATGTTTTACACGGTTAGCTTTTGGGTACTCGAAGAGCAATGCTCCCTCCTCTCACATAACATGGGGTACTCATGAGTGATATACTGGGACTCCAAACCCTTTATGTCAACAAGAAGTTTGGAGTGGGAGTGCAAAGAAGCAAATAATTCCTTACTCTGGGAGCAATGCTTTCATCTTGACACTTTCTTGGGACACTACACAAATTTATGCAGAAACTTTGCATCCAAAACAGAGTAAGAAAATTAGTTGCGATGTACTGTCTTGAAAAAATGCAAACCAGTATCGCTCTCAAAAGACATTTCTCGATGCTTTTCTTCGTACAAATACGAAAAACCTCGTTTGGCAACTTTTTTCATGAACTGTTCTCGAAAGAGTTAATTGACAGGCCCCATTTTACAGGTATCACTTTTTAAGATTTTTCATTCTGAAAAGTGCAAAAAATGTTTCCTTCCAAAAATGAAATGATATGGCAACGGTGCCTGTTATTTTATTCTTTTACTATTGTTTTTATTCACGGAACAACGAAAAACAACAAAAACATCAGAAAGAAAACAATACCAAACTGCGCAAAAGTCTTCAGAACCATTTGATAGCTTTCATCTTCATTTCAACAGGATGCAAAGGGAGTCTCTCTAGCAGGATTTCTAAGCTGGCTGATATGGCGCTCCGCTTACTTGACACGTGTTGTCAGCTGGAGGAACCGGTTTTACGTCGCCGTGAACTGGGCAACCACTCTAGCCTTTGGTAGAGATAACTCGAGGATCTGATGATCAATCGATCAGATTTCGTCTCGGATTTTTCGAGTGTTACAAACGTTTTTGTTGGACCAGTTACCAGCTCTTCTTCAGCTTCAACTCTGGTTTAATAGTCCATAAACCTATTCCACAATGTTTGAGCAGTTTATATGCTTTTAGTAGTTATTATCGGATTAAAGGAGATAATAGTCATTTCACAGGTATTTGTGCGATGTATATTGTAGTAGTAGCTATCTTTCTTTTTTTTTTTTGGTTCAACGGTTAAGGGTGTCCAGGCCAACTTACGCGTGCCCCTCAACTAATCATGTTAATTAGAATTAAGTCAAAAAGTAGTTATTTTGTGCAATTGTAGAACGGTGAACTGTCATACCATTAAGATTTATTCACGTTTTTTGTAAACTCAAAATGATAGTGTAAGACAGGTAGGAAAGCCGTTTTTGGTCCATCTCATCATTTGCACACTAGCTAGGTTATATCAATCCTCTTTTTGTGCTCAAATGAGAAGTGGATATGCATAAAATTGGTTCTTCTTCTTGTGATTGGTTTCCAAGGATGATTTAGGTCGTGGGTTCGACCGATAAAGTAGCATCGACCATCGTCTTATCAGACTTAGTCACATACTAACATCCTATCATGTGAACTAATGTATAATAATTTGCACACGTTATTTGCCCAAAGATAAAGATAGTAAGTAGGTTCTCCTCACTTCTCAACTTGAATTTGACCTAAAAGATGAAGCCTGAGAACTTTAACATTTGGAATATGATTATGGTTGATAAAACAAGATTCTTTGTTGGCTTCGATTTCGGCAAGTCATAGCAAGTAGCGAGCACGAACGCTACATTGAAAGTGGGAATCCAACCCTCTACAGATTTCAAACTATCTAGGAAATCTTATTATCGCGAGGTGGATCTGGCAAAATTTTTGGCCAAGTAATGACCTAGGGTCATGATTGCGTTCTCACATTCTTCCTTCCCTATGTCAATACGCAACGTCCTCGATGCGCACTATGACCCAGTAACGGTTCAACGTCCTCGTTGCACACTATGACCCAGTAACGGTTCCAACCAGTCTTGACTTGCCAATGCACAAAGTATAACAAGTCAACAAGCGACTACACATATTCCGAAGTACCAAAATAAATAAATAAACGCGACTACAGAGCAGCCTATACGGGAGCACAGGGTATACTACCCAGGGGCTCTACTCCTCTTTGGAAGTGTTAACCAAAGTGACCACCTGGTTGATTTAAGAGGTAAATATGCAGAATTTCTCCCTCAATATTTGGGTTCAAGTCTGCATAACCGCTTGGTGAGGCTAAACTTACTTTTTCAATATTTGGGTTCAAGTCTGCATAGCCGCTTGGTGAGGCTAAACTTACTCTTTCGTGTACGTAGTACGTAAGACCATCCAATATTTATACTTCTACGGCCGGCTCTATTAGTTGAGACATTGAAGTAACATATATTAGCTGAATTATAATCAAATCCACCTAACATTAAAAACAAATCCAAATTACAATTTATGTTTGTCAATCTTATTCAAACTTTCCCTTACCTCACCTACTATTTTATTTTATTTTATTTTTATCTGATCTCTGCCGGGGTATTTTTTTTTATCAGCTCTGCTGGGGTATTTGATACGTGCAAAATCTGGGTAGACTCTAGCAAGGGAACAAAAGCCGAGCTTTTATTGTAGGTGTTCTTTCCTCTTTGCTTTCTTCCTCGATGTACTCTTATCGAATTATCAATAATATTTTTTGCCGATCAAAAACAAAAGTCAAGCTTTAATGAGTCGAGGGGAGCTCAGTTCATTTGGATATCTGATAAAAATCTATACTAATCCATAGCAAAATTAATTGCAAAGCAAATTAAAGACTTCAAAAAAAGGTTTTCATTTCACGCAAACTACACTATGTACATCTGTAAACTCTCTCTCTATCTGGAATTTGATTCAGCTAGCGGCTGAAATGAGACGAACCCATGTTCTTGGAAGAGAAAAGAGAAGCCAAAGAGTTGGCCACACCCACCACAATAGCCGCCTTCACCTGTCCTCGCCTCGGGATCAGACGGCCCGAATTACTCCTCCGTGACCCCATCGAATTCGCCCTGCCGCCGATCATCTCCCTCCTTCCATCTGCCATCTCTGTCGGATATATATGGTGGTGTTGGTGGTTGTGGTGAGTGAGTGGTATTTTGGTGGTAGGTTGTGTTGTGCTAAGACAGAGTTTGGTGGTGAGTTGGGTTTGTGTTGTGTTGTGATAACTGAGGGGGGTTGTCTATTTATGGAGGTGAACCCTTGTATTTACCCTTTACTTTTTGGAAATAATACTGATGACATCATCTTTATGAATACTTGGTGACCAGTCTTGAGTCTTGAGTCTTGACTCTTCCTCTATTCACACTGGCTTTCTTTGGATTGGGACCCAAACCAAAAGAAAATCAAGATGCATTCACACTTGCAAGATATTCCTACTTTATAGTATGTGGTCGTTTTCCGGTCACAAATATTTGCTCCTAATATTCACTTCACTTCAACTCTAATGTTCATGTGTAAGATACTAGAAATCTTAGATTTTTTTTCCTTTTAGTCAACAAAAGTAACATTTTATTAGGGAAAGGGAAAGAAAATCCAATCAAAAGTTGGAAAATACAGCCAGAGCCAAAGGGACAAAGCCCAATAAACACTTGAGAGCCTAAAGTGCCCAGATTAGAGTTGAAGTGCAAATTTGGTAAGGTTTCAGTTTCGGAAAACAAAAATGCTAAGAACACATACATTTGTGCACATATCTTGCACATACATTTTTATGGGGCCCACCAATATGATCCGAACCGCTCATTATTTTTAAAATAATTTTTTAAGAGTTCCTGTAAAAAATCAACTCGATAGGATATCGGTAAGGGCTTTTTCAGAAATAGCAGTGCGAATCAGACTGTTTCACCCTATGATTTCTGAAAAAACCCTTATCGATATCTTATTGAGTTGATTTTTTACAAGAACTAAGCCCTTGTTCGGTTATGGGTTTTGAGTAGTGTTTTTGAATAAAGGTAGAGAGAGAAATGAGAGTAATGATTGTAGAGAGAGATAAAAAGTTGAGAGAGATAGAGTGAAAAATGAGAGTACTGATTGAAAAGTTAGAGAGAGAAAAAGTAGAAAAGTAACTTTTTTTAAAATTTACTTTTCTAAGTTCCAAACCGAACAAAGCCTTAAAAAATTATTTTAAAAATAATGAACGATTCGGATCATATTGGTGGAATCCGGGGTGGGCCCCATAAAAATATATGTGCAAGATATGTGCACAAATGTATATGCAAGTAGCATTACTGTTCAGAAAAGTGGGGACGATGAAATCGTTGCAATGCCCACATAAGAATCACGTGCTACTTTTAATTTGTTCTACTTTAGCACAATGTTCCAAAATGTATAATTATGTAATAGAAAAACATCTGGTGCCAATAATGACAGGGACCATGTGGGCTCTGTCCTTCCTAACCCACCCAAGTGGCCAACTAATAATACTCTATCTTGATACTGTACCTCGTGGTGTCCGTTCGGTGCATTCGAGTCGTCCATTTTATTTTTAAACTGTTCAGATTTGAAGAAAGAAAATGTTGGGGTGAGAGGAAGGAGAGTGCTTCAATCCAAACCGTCCAAAAGTGTATTGAACGATTCAGATGTGCCGAACGAATACCACGTAGATAAACCTACTCGGCACCGAAAAATTTCTCGAGTTCATGGCTTCACGCGTTCCATTCTATTTTTTTTTTCCCCTTTCCGCTCGGACTAACCCGCCCACTTGGCGTTTCTTAATTGTAAAACGCTTTCGCAAGTGGTTACTTTTCATCAGAATTATATATATATATATATATTTTTTAATTTCTAAGAACGAAATCATAAAAGAAGTACCGGTCCGGTAAAAACTAACAAAAAAACAACTCTCTCCAACGAGAAAAATGAGGTTTTTTTACAGCCGCCTCCTCCGAGGGTTTTGAGAGCTCTAAGACGATTTTGAGAAGCCACAGTCACCTTGCTTTTCTGTCGGGGGGGGGAGGCGTCCTTCTCCCTCCTCCATCAGCTCTTCCTCCTCCGCTCTCTTCTTTTTTCCCCCTCTTCCCTATAGTTTTTTTCTTTTCGTTTTTTCCTCCCTCAGATTTGATTCTCTCTGTTCGGCGGGCTCCGCCGTCTCCGGAGTCGTTTGTTCGCATGTAATCCGTCACCGGAGCCCTTGTGATAGAAGTAGTGGAGGCAGTGAGGGTTGCGATTCGTTCGGCGGATTTTGGGCGGCTGAATTTAGAGCAAGATCTGGAAGAGTTTTGTCTCTCCTTGTGAGAATAATAAAGATCGCCTTTGGGCGATTTGTTTACTGTTCGGGCTCGAGAAGATTAATATGCATCTATTGGTTGTTTGCTAGAAATTCATTAGTGTGTTCATTTCTGGTCGAAGTTCATTTCGATCGTCTGGGTTCTTGTTGTCTTTTTTCTTTTGTTGGCTAACAATGTATCTTTTTTTGAGACTGTTATAGGATATATGAATTTTTCGCTCAGCAGAAGGTGCGTCAGGCCATGCCTGGGATGGGGATGAAAGACATCAATCGCCTCGTTCTTTCTTGTTTTGTATCAGTTAGATGATTAATTTGGCTTTATCCAAATTATATGTAATGAATTTCGTTGTACAAATGCCGCTGGGTTTTATCAATGCAGTACCTCTCACTTTTGTCAAAAAATAATAATAAAGGAGAAAAATGAGAGAGGGATTCAAACCCTCAATAGTTCTTTGTTCAGAACTCTATCGATTTTCAAGGCCGGGGCTATATCCTTAGTCTTCGTACTAATGCTAAAATGCCACTTGTTTCCATTAAAAATAGACAAAATGTTAAGAGGAAATTAATGAGTTGTCTTGGATAGTGAAATTTATTGGACTAATAAATACCAAAAATAGCGTAAACTCAACCTCCATATATTTTTTTTTATCATTAGCCATTCAGACTAGTTTACGTGCATGCCGACTACTTAAGAATTCTGATTTTTTTTTTTGAATGGCAATTTTTTTTATTAATATTTGAAATTGTTATAAAGACTAACAGGAATAAGGAGAAAAACATCATATTCCTAAACTAAGCTAAGAACAATCTTGTGCCCAATCTGAGATCCAAATTCTCAATTGGCAAGAAACCAACCAAGAAAACCCAATGGGATAAGCCCACACATAATATGACAAACCTAACCAGAAAAAGAGAGGAGGAGGGGGACAGAGAGACCCCCCC
>JAOTQK010000012.1:9810124-9834332 GCA_025642025.1 Rhododendron ferrugineum
TTGCCCTTTAGGTGTATTTCCAACTTTTGGTTGGATCCCCCCTTTCCCTTCCCCTTAATAAATTTTATTTTGCCGATCAAAAAAAAAAAGTATAGTAGTAACAAAAAAGGTAGAAAAGGAAGATGAAGGAGAAGAAGATAGAATCCTAATACGAATGAAATTCGGACAATTTTTTCCCCCAAAATGGTAGAAATTTTCACTCATGGATGGAGCTCAATACATCAAATAAGATGGTTATCTTTTCAAGAGAATACAATAGCCAAACAGGAGGCCTAGATTTCCAAATTTTGACTCCAAAACCTCGCAAATCACAAGCCAAATGCCGGCCAACTCATGATGCCACAAACACCTACAATGGCGAGCACTGGATACCACTCCGAAACTCAAAACACACCCACCACCACCACCACTCACTAGATCTAGAAAAACTAGACCAGGACAAACCGCCGCACTGGGGAAACCAGCCGGGAGAGACTTCCAAAAATGGGAGAGAGATTCCCTAGAAGGGAAGAATCTAAAACCAAACAAAATACAAAGAGAAATTAAAACTGCCAACTTCCCTTCTCTTTTATTTGGTTGACACTTCGTCAACCCCAAACTCGCAGGATCTGCGCGTACCTACCAGGAGGGTTGAACAGGGAAGGAAAGAACCAAAAGCAAACTAGACCGAGTAGAGACAGCGTCGAATGGACTGAAAGCATAGGATCGTAGCCTCAGAGGCAAAGCCGGGCCACCAGATCTGAGGTAACACCGCCTGTACACCGCCCCAACGCACAAACAAGCCACCAGACATTCAATATATGCTTTCTTTTGCAGAATGTCAATTAATTTATGGAAATTTTAATTTGTGCTTTCAAGTACTCTAGAGTATTTTGAGTTGTTCTAATATGTGTTGCTAAAGTACAGTATGCCGAGGGTACAGAGCATAAGAACTATGGTCTCGAGACAAAGTTTTGTTTGGATTGCTTTTTGAAAAAAAAAAATTCTCAACTCAAAAAACACTCATTACCCCTACTTTCAATTATTACTTACCTCTATCTCCAATCATTATTCTCATTTCTCTCTCTCTATCTCTCTCCAATCATCACCTCTACTTCCAATCATTATTCTCATTTCTCTCCACTCATAACCCTACAAAATTTCTCAAAAACTCATCCAAACACAACATTTAAATTACTGAAAGAGAAGCTGCGATATTTGACGCAAAATCTAGAGGTAAAGAGACACTAAACGGCCCATTTGACAGGCGAGTAAGGAAGAGAGGAATAATCAAGAGGAGGGGATAAGAGGTGGCGGATATTATTATAAGAGAGGTCAGAGGAGTGACAATCTAATGGGCCGCGAGTCCATTGTGTTTCTCTGCGAGCCCATTTGAGTATCCAAAACAACCAAGGGGGATACAAATCATTTGAACACAGCTTTATCACTTCCAACTTATCATCTTTAACGATGACATGTTCAATGATTATGGTTCTTTTGGCCAAGAGGCAAGCCGATCTAACAGCCAAGTCCTCCTCTTTAAGGAGCGGAGCCAAGAATTTCGAGAAATGGAGTCAATACCTAACCAATTGGGTCTTAGAAAAAACTAACAATCACCTTTAGAGCGGTGGTTAATGTGATAAAGAGTTTTTTTTTTCCCTCAAAATATACCAAAGAGTTTAGTGCACGAACCTCCTAAATGTGCATTAAAATCCACACAAAAAAAAAAAGGTGTGTTGGTTATCCAATTCTATTAGACGATAGTGAGCCAAATCAAAAATTTAAAAGGCCATTTTTCATCACATTTTGTGGGGTCAAATTTTCAACTGGAGCAGAGTTTTAATTGATAAATAAAGAAATTTGAAGGTCCATGCAGTCAACTTGACCCCATGCCCCCTTGGATAGATCCATCCAAAACACATCCTTTATCATCATCCGGTACAAAAAGAAAAGCCCCCTTATTACATAGAAATGACAATTCAATCCGCCCCACTCCTAACCCGCCCGCCCCATGCCATTCGTATTACATGTCAACCTAGTTCAAACTTTTGGATCGATTTGTGAGGCCCATTCAGGGCCGGCCCTGGGCACAAGGCCACCAGGCGGCCGCCTATGGCCACCCGTTTTTGGCCCAATAATAGGGCCCCAAAATACAGTATATTTTAAGTATTATGTATGTCAATAATTTTTCAAATGGGCTAATGTAGTCTAGTGGTAAGCACTTTGACTTAGAATATCAAGGCCATGGGTTTGAATCTTGCTTCCTTCAGTTTTAAAGTGAATAGTTTTTGAATTTGTGCGAAAAAATGTATTCCAACGGACTCGAACTCGCGACCATGGGGTCCAGAACCTTGCTCAAGCGCGTGCTACCACTTAACTACACAGTAATATTAGTTTTTGTATCAAATAACTAATTTATATAGACAAAAATGAGGGGCCTCATTTTGAATCTCGCCTAAGGCCTCCAAAAACTCAAGGCCGGGCCTGGGCCCATTGGCTTGGTTATTAGGTGCGCGAGTTGTTATAGATGTATCAAAGTACAACCCTCATCCCTTGTGTGAGCTCCATGGCTGCGACCAACCTGGAACGCGGCTGACGTGGGTTGATTGTGACAACAAGGACCGAATGTCAAGCCAGCCCAAGGTTCAGTCCCACAACGGATTAAAATCGAATGAAAATCAAAGTACGATTGGATGTATGATTCATCGGATAAAATAGACCGGTAAAGAGCGCGAGTCCTTATGACGGTTAACATGATTGACATAAAAAAAATTATATATATATATAGCATGGTACACTGATTAAGATTCATTCTTTGTTTACAGATTTGCAGAAAATTTGCCAGTCTAAAGTCATGAAGGCAAGAAAAGCCCAAACAAGAATAAACACAAAACGTGACAGAGCAGATTTTACAGAGGTCACAATTTCTTAAAGTAGATAAATAAAAAACATATGCCCTTCTAAATCTATAATTTGTCCCTAAGTAATAAACAATGTAAAACAAGAAGTACACAGAAACAAACAATGGGACAAAACGTAACGAATTCCTTACAGTAGTGTCTGATTTCTCTATCTGTTCTTTTAGTGGCCAACGTCATCTGGTTCAAGATCGCGATTAAACAAAGGTCTGAGTAGGACCTCTATGATATTGCTGCTCTTATGGCCCCTCTTGCAGCCTGCCGCTTCATCTCCGCTTCTTTCCCAGTGCCGCGGAAATACATATATACTTGCTGTTCCCAGAGGAAGAAAACGAGGTTAGTAAGCAAAACAAAAGGAAACAGGAACCATTTTCCATGTTAAAAAGTTTTCTCGACCAAACAAACGGAGCATAAGCCAGAAAAGCACTAGTGGCTACAGTAGAGGTGGTGGCTGGTGATAGTGGTGGTAGTGTCAAAGAAAATTTACACCTTCAAAAGTGAAACATCTTCTGCTAAAATCAACTCAATTGACATTTTTTTGGCACCCGCCAAACACCAGAAAATACAGAAAATAATTTCAGAGAGAAACATTAATCCCGGAAAAAAAAAATGGAGGGTCAGGAAAAGATGAGATGAAGTTTTGAAGAATCAGACCTGAATAACATAGAGGCTGATCACAGATTCAAGGCAGAACAATCCAAATCCAACGAAGTACAATATCTGAGCAGAAGGAATTCCATTACCCAACAATAACATTAAAAGTTCGGGCGAACAGAATACCAAAAAGCAAACGTTTTGACAAAAAGAGTGAAGCTTACCCCAACTATAGCACTATCGCCAATGATATCGATTGCAGGAAGGATCCCACTGCTCAAAAGGACCACACAAGCCAAACCATTAGATGTTCTATCACTGAATAAACACTTACATAAGAAGAACCAATTTTATACACGTGGAATTAACTGTCATGTAGATATATGAAAACTAACTACAAGAGACTAAGTCAACTACAGCCCTAATGACCGCCAAAAAAGAGTACTCCTAAAAGAGTCCACATTGAAAATAAAAATTTCTTGACACCAAAAAAATATCTCAATTAGTTCTTTAATTTGGTGTCAAAAAATTTTAAAAATGCACGGAAGTACTAAATTTTTTTATCCAAAAATTACACGTCTTTAGGAATGGAGAGAGTACTTTGTATAACTTGAATAAATTATATACAAAAGATGTAGGACTTCGGACTTGAGATATAGACTTCAGAGAGAACTTACGTGAGGGATTTCCCTTTGAAAACAATAGGAGGTGCAACAGCAGCAAAAATGCAGAAACCAAGGTGAAGCTGTGCAGAGTGCCAAAAAATGAGCTAGGTGTCCTCTATGACAAGTTAAAGAAGATATATAGGAGACCCAAATCAGAATACATAAAAGCTTACCAAGTAGAAAAGGAAAAACCACCCAAACTTCATAGCACTTTCAGTCCTGTAACAAAGGTTCCGCTATTAAGTAAAAGCACCATACGGCTGGGAGGAACAAGCAATTTGGGAATAAGCCGCAGCTTATAGCCACAGGATGGCTGTTGTACAAGAGATACATCACATGAAAAAGCTTTGATATAATCACATGATAGTCCACTCTTTCCAACTCTTAAAATTTAACCATAATATTTTCGTGAAACAACAAACCATCACACATCCAAGTAAACCCATCCAGAAGGCTCGCTTGGCAACTTCATGGATTCCTATATGATCCATAACCTTCAAATATGCTTATAACAAACAGACACACACACACACACACACACACACACAAAAGTTGATGAAAAACATAAAAGTAGTACCTAAATGCGCGATAGAGTGGACGATACCATAACAGAAATGCCAGTGGAACCCCTGCTATGAAGTATATGATAGCAAGAAACCAAATTGTTGGACCTACAGAGAGAAATGAAAAATGTCTTGGTGACCAGCGAAGATAGTTCTATTAAAGGGTATTAGTATCGAGAAAACAAACAGGGGATAGGACATAATTCTTTCCGTACTAACCTGCAACCTTAACCCATGCTGCGCTAACAGCTATGACATTCCACAAAAGACATAGACACAATCCTGCATTCATCAGTATATACAATCAATGCAAACCCTTACTTGGTTTAAGTAAAATAAACTCTAGATACAGAGAGAGCAATAGGATCATTACATTCAGCATAAGCAGTCAGCCCAATTATCTTAAGACTAATTATCTTTAAGACACTAGACTGCACCCCATCATGGCCCTAGTTTCTACTGCTGATATCACGAATAAGGCATGTAATCCCCTACCAAACACCCAACTCATGATCCCAAGAAGGTTAGACTGGATGGAACAGGAGATTCAGCAAATCCTGATACAGCGCCATTATAAAATAACAAAGCAGATATCTAGTAGATCTGGAAGGAAAAGTACGAAGTGGCGGGGTTGTCCAAGTAATTCATATGGCAGTTAAGTTGAAGCAGGTGGAGGGGCACACAAAGGCAATATTACTGTACATTAGGGTAAGTGTAGAGGTTGGACGGAATACAGTAGAAAATGGACAGTGACACAGATGATACTATAATAAGTGCAGCACCTAAAAAGAAGCTTAGGCATATGCGACCCCCATTCATTTTGTCCACTTCCTCCAGTAATATGCTGGTCTTACACCCAAAATAGCTTCTTGCAAGGGATCCCTTACTTAGCTTAAGTGCAGACCTCATAGATTCCGATCGAATTTTGATGATCCGAACTGTTCAATGTGATCAAAACATGATTTTAAGGGCCTCCGCACGAAATCAGCAAAAAATATGATCGGAATGTGCTTCACCTGAGCAGTTTTCATTGAACGGTTCAATAAAAAACTGCTCAGATCGAGCACTTCCCTATCATATTTCTTGCTGATTTCTCACGGAGAACCTTAAAATCACGTTCTGATTACATTGAACGATTCGGATCATCGAAATTTGATCAAGAAAGGGAGGTCCGCACTAGAGGACCTCACTTAAGGTCCTTACAAGAAGTTTTCTATATATATATATATATATTCCACTCCCGTTGGCAATTGAATTCTGCAAAATTCAAGATTGAAAAGGTTGTAGACTGCTCCATGTTTTGATAACCATGACTCAAGATAGCACAGAGTGACCCTGGATATAGTAATCGTGGGATGAGAACACTATAGGGCATAAAATTAAAACATCACAAATGATTGTCAATCCAAATTACAAGATATTGCAACTTAAACTATATCAGCAAAAAAGGTTCACAGGGATACAGAAATATGCATGCAACAAAATAATATAAAAAGGATAAAACTGTCACAGAACGATCGGAGGTTGACATACCCAACCACGTTGAAAATGCAACATAAGCCAATCTTTGTAGATGAACTGGTACATCATTTGCGATATCATTATGGATGATTGGGAAAAAAGGTGGCCAATTTTTGTCCTCAGAAACAATACCACCAGCTGCAAAGTAAGAGAAAATAACCCAAGTTACAAACTTCTCGGCAGAATAACAGGATATTTAGATGCCTATGGTCAGAAACATGGTGGTTAGAATCGTGCGATTCACGATTCGTATCGTACGATCAGATACAATTCAGTTGGTAATCGATACGAATAGGCTACTTGAATCGGAAATAGCTGTGAATCATAAGTGAATCGGTGATCCGAATCGGTGAATTGGTGAATTGTTCGATTCACTTAAAATTTCATGAATTCATTTTTTACTCTTTTTTGCTTTTTGGTTGTTGGAAAAGGGTTTCAGACTATATTTTTAAGGTCTTTAGTTATAAGCCAAATGTTTCTCCTCATGGAGTATTATAGGTAGAAGGATTTGGCAGAAATATATAAAATTGTCCCTCCTAAAAAGATTATTCCAGAATAAATGGGCAATAGAAATAAGAAAGGGAGATTTATTATGAGAGTGATAGCAAATAACAAAGAAAAATGGAATACAACCACCCTATAGACCTTCTAAAGGTTTGTTTTGTAATTTTAACTCTTTTTCGCAAAAAGGACCATAAGTAGGATTCATGAATCTTCATCTCTTAGAAGTTGCAATAGAAGTAGCTTACCTATTAATCCACATTATTATCAAATCATCATTTAGAAGAAAGCTTTTTATTGATTTTGGTCTTAAACTTTCATTTGTAGTATACATTTTCGTTACCCTAAACAATAAACATATTTCCATGCATTATAGAAATCATGACCGAATTAGAGCGATTCACGATTCGATTCGATTCATAATTTGGAAAAGGACCATTTCGATTCTCCATTCGATTCACAATTTGACAACCTTGGTCAGAAACATGAGCAACATATTAGCAAATGCATTAAACTGAAATGCCTGAACAGTTATTTGCAAATCGTAATGCTATTTCTCGTTGACCTGGAATATGCCACCATAACTTTTTTGGTAGCTTCTAGCTTTTTAGAGAAAAAAAAAATTAAGTAAGAAACCCAGGGGACACTTAGATTCTATCTCTCGAGGATGTGTGAATGATACAAGTATTCAGCCTAAACATAAGAACGACAAAATGTAGAAAGAAAGAGGGAAAAATTAAAAAGCACCTCGTGCTAGAGCATCTTCTCTCCGTTTTACGTCCTGCATAGGTCAAAACATCTATGGTAAGAGTTGTATGATAAAGAAGGCACGCAACTAATACACAAAACTAACTTGTCAAATAAGAATGAAGAACACTTCATTTCTGAAGATTTGATATGTACTTCTGAATCTAACACTCATGAGACCATAATATTTCCCTGTAGTTATTAGCTACAGCACCTTAATTCCCTCTCAGGCATCCAAACTTTGTGTCAAACTTTGTGAAAGGAGAAAAACAACAATCCATTTGGAGCAAAAGTGTGGAAGATGGGCAAATAGGCAAGTCTGTATTCTCTCTAGCTTTAAGTGATCGCGTATTCATAAAGCCATGATTTCCATCGGGAGTACCTGTTCCCTCCTGGTAAGTTCAATCTCCTTAGCTCGAAGCTCCCTCTCTTTCTTTTTCAAATCCTGCGTATCAAAAGCAATTAAATCAGAAAATTGATAGAATGCGAGTGGGGAAATACAAACTCGTAGCATACACCTTTTGTCTCTACCAACTTCGGAAGTTGCACATACCGTAGTTGTGTCAAGAGGAATATCAATTGGGACATCCCGGTCATAGTTGAAACCTGCAGGTTCAGGAGGAAGTGGGGAAAGCCTCGAGGTTGGATTCTAGAAATCGGAGCAAGAGAATAAAAAAATGTGAGATACCAACAGGAGAGGGACATGGAAATTTAAAGAAACCAAACCAGTCGATGTCAACAAACATGCATTATGGTGGATTTAAATGGTGTGATAAAAAAATCAAGCAGCATAAAACACAAACGAAATAGCACAGAAAAAAATTGTGTAATGAAATAAATGAAAAATAAAAAAAATACAACCACGGTCAATAAAACAGGAATAGCTGCTGGACTAATCAAAATATGTAAACACAGAGTAATATGCCGCTTACAGCAACAATTCAAAGACACACATACATGCCTGATTGGAAACAAACAGAGAAACACAAGTGTTTGGATGTCGGTGAGTTGGGTTTCAGACTAACCTCCCAACTGAACACAGTATACTAACCAAGGAAGCAGTAACAGCCAATACATATATGCACTTTCCTTGCAACTTTCGAGGGAAGGCCTTTCTGCCAATATCATGATCGGGTCGACCAAGACGGGTCACAGACTCGCGAGTGACAAGAACATAGAACAAATTAATTGCTCACAAATAAATAATGTCAAAGTCATCAAAGGAAAATGATTTTTGCTTCCTGAACTGAAGTTTTATAAGAGCAACAGCAGGAACTAAAATTTAAAATGAAGCATCCACAATTGTAACCATATTTAGCCTATATAACTACTTGAGGTTCATCCAGTCACTGGGGTAAAACTGAATGATACATTTAAAGATATGATTCGCTGATGCATCATGCATATCATTAACCAACAGCATCAAAAGATTCTGCGATGACGAGTTTGTGGCCCAACTCCTATCATTTAAAGACATGATTTGCTGATGCATCATGCATGTCATTAACTAACAGCATCAAAATATTCTGCGATGATGAGTTTGTGGCCCAACTCCTACCAACTATGAAGCACCGACACCTCTAGAGGTCGACGTATTGCAGTGTCGACACGGGGACATGGTGGGGACACGTGTCCCATAATTTAATTTAAATTTTTGAGAGGGACACGGGGGGACACCGATGGGGACACGCGAGGGTCAAAGTGTAATTTTTTTAAAAAAAATGGGGGTCAAAGTGTAAATTTTTAAATTTTGGGGAGTCAAATTGTAATTTTTCAATTGGGTTGTATTGAACTTATGGATGTCTTGTTTTTTTTTAATGGTATTGGAACTATGAATTTTTCATTTTGTCCACATTTTGCCATTTAAACTTGAAAAAATTTGAAAAATAAATATAAATAAATATACACGTGGCGTGTCCCCAGACGTGTCCGTGTCCGTGCATCATAGGCTACCAAGTTCAGGTTGTCAGCTCTATGCTCTTCATTGTCACCTTTAGTAATACAACAATTGCTCCCAGGAACTGTTGTCGGAATCCAAAAAATAATACTCTATTAGGGGAGACTGGTTTAGGTAAATATCTCATGCATTCCCCGACGGCTGCATCTTCCTCATATGCATAGCAGGCATTGCGATTGAATATTCCCACATCCGACCAGTTGCACAGAAAAAATGCCCAAATAGTTTAAAGGATCTTCTACACATAGTAGAACTTCTACCTAAGTCCCCCAGATGTTCAACATCACAGACTTCTCCATAATAGAAGAAAAACTAACTTCTAAAAGGACATAAAAATACAAAGGATTCCAGTCATGCTAGTCTGAAAAGGGAAAACACAAAAATCAAATTCCTACCAGAGAAGCCAACAAATAAGTCCCATTTGATACCCATTCCATCACAGTGAATATAATAGTATAAAAGAAGTTTCCAAGAGGATTTTACATAGAAAAAGAAGCTTAAACTTACAAATGCACCTCCGCCATAGTTGGACTGCCCCGATGCTTTTCCCCTAGCTACTTGGTCCTGGCAGTAAAATCATATTAACAAGGGAAGTCGAACAAACATATCAATTAGTAGTAAAATAACATGAAAGCAAATCCCAATGAAGGTTTTTTTTTTCGTTTGGACAAGTAAGATTTCTACGAAGGAAAGTTCCAAGCTACCACCCACCCCGTCATAAAGGATGGGAAAAAATATATCATTCAAACAACCGTTGAAAGAGGAAAAAATTAAAAAAAAAGTGCAATAAATATAAATGAATCATGTCATCTAGTACAAACTTAACACCAAAATCAAATTGTTTCAAATTAGGGACCTTTCCTATGGCACGGAATTTTAATTTCAGCCCAAAAAAGAAAAAAAAAGAACCCAACAAAACCATCTCCACTCCTCTACTCGTTTTTTAGTCAAATCAAGGGCGATACTCAAAACTTTGCAAGTAATTTTGTTGCTTTCAATTTACCACTTCACCAAGTTAGTTGCTAATATTTCTGCTTAAACCAGAGTTTCAACACTGAAATGCCTCATACACATAAATTTTGACCCAGACTTTATAAAAGTTTGAGTAAGGGCTGTGATGGCCTTAAACAATTCTAAAATCCTCTCTTAACACATCACTGGAAGATGAAAAACGGAGTTGACTGTAGAATTGTCAAAATCAAACAACCACCGAATGCATCGAGCAACCTAGTCAACTACAGCCAGCAACAGTTATACAAACTGAAAAAGCAACCGATTCTACTACATATTGCACGAAACGAGCGAGACCTACAAGTTTTAACAAGATATTAATGCTAAGACTACCAAACAACCAAGTTAACAATTAATTCACCACAAAGTATACGCCAATCACGCAGTCAAACAGATTAACCAAGAATCAACTGAACAAAAAACCCTAAGATTGTTTTTACTTCAATTGTGCACTCATGAACCACCAAACTAATTGATTCATCCGTATTCGTATACATGCGGAAATCTGAGTTCTATCACAAGCAAACAATAATATAGCTCATAAACTAATTCACTTCGAAAACTACGCCTATCATGCGGTCAAACTAATGATCAAAGCCTTAACAGATCAAAAATACTAGTGCTTGACAAATTCTCGTGATAGCAAGTGTTGACTTGGAATTGTGCACTCATAAACCACGAAACTTACAAATTCCTCACATTCATACATTATATGTGTGTGTGTGTGTGTGTGTGTGTGGAGAGAGAGAGAGAGAAAGAGATTACAGCAAAGGGGTTAACTTCCTCTTCATCGAAGGGGTTGCGATCGAAACGGCCGGCCATGGGCGACGACTTTCAGAGCAGAAACAATTTTAGAGAGAGAGAGAGAGAGAGAGAGAGAGAGCAAAAAGTTTTATGATGTGAAATGCAGTGGGAGTTGAGGAAAAGCTTAGAGGAGAAGGAATTGAAAACTGGGGTGGGGTATGAGAATTAAAGGGGAGAGAGAGAGGTGAGGAATTCTAGAGAGAGAAAGTTGAGGAAACGGGGTTTGGTCAGAGTGCCAATGAGGTTTGGAATGACGACTTGTCTGGTGTTAGAAAATGGGAAAAACAAGAAAGAAATGTACAGAGGAGAGAGAGAGAGAGAGAGAGAGAGAGAGAGAGAGAGGAGGAAAACGGCAGGGGAAGGTTCTTTTGTGAGAGAGGGGAAAGGACAAGCATGATATATTTGAATTTGAGAAAAGTCCAAAAAAAAAAACAAAAACAAATATTATAGATATTACCGGGTTGAGAAAAAATGGAAAAAAGTAATTAAGAGTTTCCAAATTAATTGAAGAAATCAAATTAGATGCTCTGAGGCACGAAAATTTTCCAGTTTCACCCGGGGGGAAAAAATAAAAAAAGAACTTCACCGATGAGTTTTGTTTAGGCAAAAAATAGGTTTCGGAAACAGGACGTTTTCGATAATTAACTCGAACAAAATCCCCCATGACAAGAGTGAAATGTCGAATATTGACCTTAACAAGTTTGACTTTGAAGAACTATAAAATTGGATACTGTTATATTTTTCCAGTTTCACCTGGAAGGAAAACCATCTCCAATAACTTTTGTTCAAGCAAAAATAGGTTCCGAAAACAGGACGTTTTCGATAATTAACTCGAATAAAATCTTCGAGATTAACTCGAATAAAATCTCCGAGGGAGAAGATCGACTATTGAAAGACCTTAACAACTTTGACTACGAGATACAAATATGCAAAAAGTTCACCCAAAAAAGTTCACACCATTTAAATCCACCATAATGCATGTTTTTTGACGATTATTGCTTATTCATAACGCAACGAATCTAAAAAGTAAAAAATTACAATTAACACCCAATTTTTTTGAATAAAGACAAAGTAAGCCAATAAGTCAATTTTTTCATCTTTATTCAAAAAAATTGGGTTTTAATCGTAATTTTTTACTTTTTAGATTCGTTTCGTCATGAATGAGCAATAATCCTCAAAAAAACTACTAACATATACGAATTGTTTTTGAATAAGGACAAAAAAACTTTCTAGCTTAATTAAAATGCCAAACAACCCTGTCTCATCCCCGAAGACGGTATATACTAATCTAGAGCTTGGCAACGTGGATTAATTACTTTGTTCGCTTAGGCGTAATATTCGACTTTGATGAGAGTCTTGAGACAATTCCAAATCTTTGGAATATATTCAAAAGGGTGGTGTTCATATTTGTTGCGTAATGCGTTGACTCTTTTTTTTCCAGAGAGAAATATCAGGTGATGCAGGAAGGCGTGTTGAAAAAGAAGAAATGAACAACAAAGGCAGTCACCAATAAGTTTGAACTAGAGATACTCCCTCTACGAACACACAAAAATGAGAAAACTCTCAATTTTTATTAATCAACCCCCTTGCCCTAAGGCTTACCATTCAATTATAACAACCTAAAAATACTAAAAAGAAAAATTAAATCTACTTCTTTGGAGAACAAGAAAACAATAGGAAGGAAAATATAATCAACCTAATTTAAAAAAAAAACCCCAATATTCTAGACAATTTTTATACTAAAACAGAAAGATTCTTAATAAAATACTAATTTTAAAAATAATAAACTAAAACTCGTATATTTCTAAAATAATTAAAATATCGGCCTGCATTGCCAGGCCTGCAGAGCTCACGAAATCAATTGATACCGAGGCCGTCATTTTATTTAGCTACTAGTAATTCATTAAATTATTTAATCATCATTTGACCACAAATCATTAACAATTGTTTCGCTCTGTAAATCAACTGGGATTAAAACTCAATTAGCCATCCTTGTAAACTTCCATAGGGGAGGTTAGGGGGTTAATTTTAAAAGCAATTTTCTTCACTCTCACTTTGTTCACGTGTCCTAATTTGTCAATCGAAACCGTTCAATTTTTCCTGATTCATTTGTTAGGAGATCATGATAAAATTTAGCTCAATCAAATATCGGTAAGTGCTTCACCCATGAGTTTGTTTATTTTCATTCAAATTATTGACTGAAAAATTGGATTGTTAGATCTAGCACTTGCCAATATCCAATTAAGCTGCACGTTTGTGTAGTCTCCTAACAAATGAATCCAAATAAAATGAGCGGTTCCGATTATTCTAGTACGATACAGAATGAGCATACCCTTATTAGTTATTACCCTCGCGAGGGTGAACAAAATTGCTCTCGTCAAGCTTTGCCAGCAGCAAAGATTGAATATTTGTTTCCTTAATGGGCTTATTAGTTGGACCCAGTCTAATTGTGCGCATATGTCCCGGTTCATGTTATTCAAATATTTGTACTGACCGGTTGTAATAAAATAAAATATTGTTACGCTCTGTATGGTATTCTTCTGGATGAACTCTGCTCTCAGTTGTCATAGACCCATTTCAAATGTTTCTTACAAAAAAAAAAAACCCCAACGAAAAAACGTGAAAAACCAGAAACAATATTGAGAGGAAGAGACATGAAAAACCTGTATCACAAGTTCTCATTTTCAAATGGACCACTCTCTATGCATGACAGAATTTGTATGCAAAATTCTCAAAACGTACATCGATAAACCTATTTTAATAGCAATAACCATCGAAAGGAAATGATTTATGAACAACTCAATTCGGTGTGCTTCCTGATGTTTGAAAACCTAAACCCTTAACTGAACTGCTTCTAATGGTTACATCTTGCTCGATCAGGACCCTAGCTTGATTGCGAGCCAAATTTCACAAAACCAAGACCAAATCATTCTCAGCACGGTTCGGCTAGAGGCTTGAACCGCGTTTTCACAGATGTTGAACCCCCAACTTAAGCCCTAACACCAGATGGGTAATTCTCAGCCCAATATCCCCCAATCTTAATCCTCGTGAGTCAAAATTGTGGCTAGAAGTGCACTGAGAGGGCTGAGGAATCTAGGGCAGAAAAGCGCCTATCGAGTAAAAGGAGGAATAAAAAACTGGAAGTAGAAACAAGGAAAAGCTGAAAACAATGAAACTATGAGATTCACTTTGAGAGACAAAATTGCTAGGTATTGCAGTGACAAAGAGCCTAAAACGGTTGAAATGAGATATCAAATAAATACACTCAAATGTGCAGTCTCTGGTAAAACTGTTGGTTGCTCCTCCGCTTTCTTCTACTAAATGGATCAACCCAGTTCTTGTCCTCCTTCACAGCTTGTTCCCAGCGCTTTTTAAATAGTCGAAGCTCAGATGTCGACTGCCTCCTTATCTGCCAAACCCAATTTCAACATTAACACCAATAAGTTTCATTACAAAGTTCCGACGATGTACAGTTTTAAAAGTCTAGACCTTGTTCATTTTAGGATTTGGATTTTGGACTCTTATCTCTGTGCACGATCCCCAATAAATTCTCTCTTTATCTCTCTCCACTCATTATTCAAAATCCAAATCCAAAATCCCCAAAATGAACAGGCCATTCGTATCTTCTCCGTCCAACTACCTTTCAGAAACCAACGTCATGTACGGATCATTGATTTATATAGGGGATAAGAAAACTATAGGCAAAAGATGAGATAAAATGATTCAAATTGATTTCCTATCATATTCCCCTCTCTTGATGAGCCACAGGTAAAAACTAAGAAACCACAGGTATTATAGGCGGGTCAACTACTCCATAAGTTCACAAATTTCATTCCAGACAGGCATTTTAGTTCTTGATGATATTAGTCAACAGCGCTGAGACTTAAAATGAAAAGAGTATAATAAAAGTTCCCGTTGTCTCACCTCAGTTCTCACATCAACCGTTTGTTTCTGAAAATCAGGAGGGAAAACCGAGTCAGGAAATTCCATTTGTTTAAGATGTTAAAATATCTTAATGGATGACATACATGAGAAAATAACCTTATTTTATAAATTAAAATAAAATGAAGGAACAGGTAAACAACTCTGGTTTAAATAAAAGCATACCTTCACTGATTCTTCAGGATTTGAAGCCTACACAAACATATAGAAGACATTAATAGGTGTGGGAGGAGACACTAGAGGAAGACATGACATCAATAACCAGAACAATAAAACTAGTGAGTTCCGCTAGTTTCCCGGTGCTCCTAGATTTGTAAAACATGAATAGATGAATATGAAGGTAGAGATGCAAACAAATAATTTAATCCATTTTTGTTTCACTTATCCCTTTTCTGTAACACAAATTCTCATTTAGTCAAAAGTATTTGAACCTCTTTCCACAAGAAGATCAAAGATCCAGACAAGCCTATGTGGTACTGTTTGGATTCTTTGGAAGTTGGAATCAAGAAGATAGCTTCAACTCAGGTTCCGTTTGTTTCGATGTAAAACATTTTACAACCAAAAATATTTTCATGCAAAACAATTTTGAACTTCTATTTTTGGGTGTTTGGTACATCCTTAAAAAAAAATCCTACTTGAAGTTTTGATAAAAGATGGTTTCGCTGGAAACTTGGGCAGTGATTGTTTGGGAAGAATAAAATGGGAGTGAAAGTAGAGTGTTTTGATTTGAGAGAGAGAGAGAGAGAGTCACGTGTAGGAAGTACTGATCGGGGCTGTTTAATATATTTATATGCGTGTGTGTGTGTGAGAGAGAGAGAGATGTTGTTGGGGGTATTTGGTACATTTAGAGGCATCCGGGGGTGCTGTAGTGCGCGTGTAGGGCAGCACACAACTGTCGATCTCATCAATCAACGGTCCAGATTAAAAATAATCTTTTACCGGTAAAAGATATTTATTACCGGTCAAAGTTAAAAACACAACCGTTGATTGATGAGATCAACGGTCCGTGTGCCGCACTACACCGGGGTGCACTATAGCACCTCCGGTTCCTAGAGAGAGGGAGTGAAAGCTTCAATTCATGCCAAGTATTGTTGATTTGCAATGGTGGAATATGAATAAGAGACCAGAGCTGTAAAAGGACTTGCAGAGATGAGAGCCGTAAATCCATTAGGTGCAAAATCTTATTCCTGTAAAAGGTTTTCACCAGTTTGTGTGCTACCAAACACCAAATATTAGGAAAATATTATTGGGGAAGATATTCACCCCAAAAAAACAAAGCCTTAAAAAACAAGGCTGAGAATAGACAACATATAGTGGTGCTTAGGCGATGTGACTTCGGACTAGAATTTTAGAAGTGGGCGACCAAGAGATCAACATTTAGAAACAGAAGAGTCAACTGACCTTACTCATTAATTAAAGTAATTATTAAAGAATGGACTCAAGAAGCTACATATTAGCAGTTAAATAAGTGAAAAGTCAGTCATTTAATGGAGCATTCACTGCTAAAATGAAAATGAAGACAAAGGAACAGCTTGAGCAAATGACCTTTCTTGCAGATGCTCCACCCAAAGTTTGTATTCCTTGATGAACAATGTATTCACTATCAACTACTCCCACCTTCCTTGTTCGGTCCCCCTGTAAAAGACAAATTCTATCAATTACACCCACGCTACATGCTAATGCAAGTACAACATTTCAGTGGAAAAACTAAGAGAAGCAAAGGAAAAAGGAATTGCACAGCAAATGGTTTTGTTCTACTGTTTGTAGCTTAATAAAAACAGATGAAATGGAACTTCCATACAAGAACTTATAACCAAACCACTAGTACCAGATATACATTATCACATGAGAATTTAAGTAAATCTGACCTGTGCACAATACCCAAGTTTCATATCCATTCCCCATCCATGAACAAGATCATTCTGCCAAAAAAGTAGCAGCAGCATGTAAGTTAGTGTTGGGCTTGAACCCAACACACTGGTAATGCACGTATACATCACCAGGGAGCAGAAATACCTTTTGAGAACCCGATGGAGAACAGAAACTAATTTCGACATTCTTACCAAAGACACACTTCGAAGTGCTAAACTATGTTTACATTGTGGAGGTTGCACTCAATACAAATTATCTCCTTCCCATATACCCACCACCATTTGAAAGCGAATATTGTATCAAAGTTTAAAAAAAGTTTGTAGCCATCACTTTGCATTTGGTCTTCAATGACAAGGCATCCATCCATGGTTCTAAAAGTTGATAAGCGCTAGTCAGGCGGTGGAGGGGTGTCTAGCGCCTAGGCTGATTAGTCGCCAATTAGTCGGCGCCTAGAGATTAGTCATTTTCTTTTCCCAGATATTTCCCCATCCCCAAAGTACAAGTAGGACAAATAATATCCAAAATGAAAACATCAAATATTCATCCATCTATCCACATCCATCAAAACCAAATGTTTTAATGTTTAGTTTTACACCCATAAACTATTTTTTAGTCCTCTCGACTGTCATCGAACATTTCATAAAAGTGAACTTGTTGCGCCGCTGCCTTCATTTTAGTAACAATTTTTACTTTACCAGAGGTTTGTGCTGCTGCGATTTAATCTGCGTTTGCTGCGATTTAGGGATGTTGACTGTCGAGATAACTCATATGTCATTAAATATAATTTTCTGCAGTAAAGTAACACTTGACACGCTGTTCTTTATACTATCACATATTTAAACCCCTAATTCAAAAAAATTAGGACGTAGACCCGCCGACTCGTCCCGCCTAGTGGACTAACCCCACCTAGTAGCCAACTAATCGTCCTGCCACATCCTGTAGCACCTAGGACCCTATTCAAGGCGTTCTGATAGAGAAAATATATCTAAACTCACCTGTATAAGATGCCAAGCACAATGCCACGCAGATCTTGAAAATACTGGAGCCATTCCTTCCACAAATCTACAACAATGAAGCGTTCTACTCAGTTTTAGTGAGCAAAAACATTTTCCATTGCAATCTACTCAGAAATCATGATTTGTGAATATTTATGCAGTTTTGGATAGAACTAAAATACTCCTTGAAGAGTTGCACGATAATTGTGCTAACAGAAGAATCAGCATAAAAAGACAGTGCCACTATAAATAGGGAATATTGAAAGATGAATGAGGCCAGAATATGGGTGTTATGATAACTTGCCCAGTGCATGGTGGCCCCTCACTGTCCTCTGAACACTTCGTACTGCCTCTAACTTCCCAGACTCTTCTGCATCAAGTTAAAATATGCTAGACTTAACATGACAAGACTTCAAACGGAGCATTGTATCAAAAAACAGCAAAGGCCATCTCACTCACCTATGAAGCTTATTTGTTCTTGAGCGTATGGTAATTCTGTGATGTATACCCGTCGAATTTGGGTCTAAAGCTGGCTGAGATATCTCCAGTCCTTCTGCTTTCACAATTTTCAAGTATCTGTAATAGGAAAACTGCCACTCTAATACGTTCTATGAAAAGACTGACGGCCCAAGTGATTAAAATATCCTCAACAAACTCGGATAAGGAAAAAAAAGGAATGAATGAAAGAAAGAATTGGAGAACGAAAACTTTCAACATCTACGGTAGCTCTTTCTCAATAGTTTCATCACAATATCACATGCTAGGCACAAAGAATATAATCCATTTATTTACAAAGGGTGCAAGAAGAACACGAGAGGCGTGCAAAATTAGACAATAAAATGCCCGCACTTGGTTCGTTTGCATTGTGTGCATTGGATAAAAGAAAAAAACAACCAACCTAAAGAGAAACATGAAAAAATGCAGATGGTGAAGCAGAGTATGGACAATGTGCATGGCACCAGATCTGCCAAGTTTTGCATAAGTACACAGAATACATAAATTGTATAATTTTGTGGAACAGAGCCAAAGATCTTTAAGTCTTTACTAGTAGAACCACACAATACTTATTGGCAAAAATGTGACATTTTCGAGGAGGAAAACACCAATCTAGGATGTAGAAAGATTGTCAGAAAAGAGTCAGGCAGTCAGCTATACCTTCCTGGGTGAAAATTATCAACACCCAAATCCTCATCCCAAAGAAATATATAATCATAAACAGACACCACAGCTGGATTCAGAAAGCGTTTTGCAAACCACCTGCAATAAAACAAACATCATCACATCACTTTCTGGGACTAGAAGTGTTGCTTTACATTATGCTCAATTAAAAGGGTGTCCCCAAAGAGAGAAACTGAGAGAGATACAGAGTGAGGGAAAGAGCTTTTCACTAAAAAGGCAATGGGACTCAAATATCTGATCGGTATCCCACTGAGATCTCTTAAGTCAGAAAATTACACCCATATCGTTGATTTAAAGCACCTATCTGAAGACTCAAATTCCCTTTTCAGAGTAACTGTTCAAACTTGTATGCTACAATTAATCTATGCACATTCAACAACTTGAAAAAAAAACTCATGAGCCCCCAACAGAGAAATATAACCTTACCATTTTGTTTGGTTCCAAGCAACTATATGAATTGCTTTCTTAGTCCAATCAAGATCCCACCATCCATCCACATTCGCATCATAATGGAATAATATAATCGTAAAATTCTCTGTAAGAAACTGAAGGCACCAAAATTAGGCAAATAACATCCACGTTATGGCATGTTAATGTCAAAATACTTTTATAGCTTCAAATGTCAAACATTGAAAACAGCTATACCTTTCGAGCAATGGTGTCAACATTTCTTTTTTGGTTAATACCAACTGGAATTGCCAGCAAGTTATGAGAGCTTGATTTGTTAACCTGAAAATCCAAGACAATTGATATGATGGCAACAAATAAGAAACAATGATCATCTGCACAACCAACAAAATTACAAAAGCAAGTTATGACTTGAAGATAAATGCATGAATCAAAACCTAAGAAGCACGGACACGTCTCCGGGACTTTCGTATTTGTATTGCAGAAGTGTCGGACCAGACATGTTCCCGACACGTGAAAATATACGTCCGAGTATATAATTGTTTTCTCTGCGTTGGACACATACCTAACACGTACTCTATTTATTGGATTTTTTGTCTTTAATATGAAAAAATACATTCGTACAATATACAAACTTATTTATGTATTTAACATATCCCCTAAAGTGTCCCTGTCCTAGTTTCTGAAAAATCGCATGTCCGTCTTCGTGTCGTGTCGTGCCGTGCACATGTGCGTATCCATGCTGCTTTGCTCAAAACAAAATTTTGAGAGTTGAAACTAGAGAATTAATAAGACAGAACCTAACCTTTGACTTTGAACTACTTGTTGGCCATAGAGGTTTTAACTCCAAGTCTGACCTAGCTTGAATGATGCCATGAGGTAAATTACTCAAACTATTAACAGCTGCCACAATATCCTGGATGAAAGCATCAGCACCAGCTCAGGAAAGAAGTAAATGAAAGGGACAAAACAAATGAACTACCCATCACGTGCAACTCCATAAAACAACAGAAGGTATCTCAGAAACTTGCAAAATCAAGTATCAGATCTAATTAATACAAATCAGCAGCTGAGGTTATCTGGCAAGGTTAATAAATACGGGACTAAAAACAAAACAACTAGCAAAGAAACATAACTCGAAATTGTTACCTTCGAGGTATAGAAGGGATTCAATTTTTCGTCCATCTGATGATAAAAGAACGATAAAGGAATTAGGGTGAATGATAGAGATGGCCCCAACATCAGAAGCATTACAAGTTAGAAACATTAAGACATTAGATATATCAATCAAGAAACTAGTTTGAAGAATAGAGCAGCAGGTGATGAAAAGTATCAATTGGCACAAGGTTCCAAAGTTGATAACTTTTTGTTCAGATTACCACAAAAGGGAATCCATTCACAAGAAATAATCATACATTCCTATTATACACTACCAAAACATCTTCAAATAAACACCCACAATTTACAACAGCATCAATAAGCCATGCAGTTTATCCCAAGGATCATATATGCACAAAATCAACAAATAGAAGTCCTAAAACTCTAAAAGTGGGCAAAGTAACCATACCTCTGTTTCTCGATACTGATAATTAGTGGTTCTATACACTACGAACAACATAACTGTACAAACAATTCCCAGAAAAGGCAGCTGTTTCATTTTGACTCCGCATGCTCCCTGCACCACTACCATTGTATTACTTAATACTCTATAAATGACCTTCCATAATAGATTAACATAAACAAGATATTCAGTCCATCTACCAAGATTGCAAAATTAAAAAGAATTACAAGAAGATAAATAAAATATACCCCGTCAAACAATATGTGTCTTTTCCTCAGCATCCATCTCCACGATTTAACTGTAGCCATAGACAGATACACTTCGAATGCATTCTCATAACATGCTGGAATCAATAGGCCAGATTAAAACCAGAATAAATCTTCAGAGGCCGCTCCAGAGCCGAGGGTGGACAATTGAACACCTGACAGCCAAATTATTTACAGAGATCATTTGGTCAGTATTAACACAGCAAGCCCAAAAAAAAATATTAATGAACACCCTAATGGCTTAGGGTGTTACCCACTTCATTAATCCAAAAACACCAACTTTATGTCATTCTGGCCTACCACAAATTATTTTGCAATCAAGGTTACTTGCCTACAACAATTTTTTTGTTCGAATTGTCAAGATTTCTTAACTAATTATCTCAAAATACTAGAAATTAAATACTATTTTCCAAACTAAAGATGTTATGTTTTAAGTGTTAATGCCCACCGCGCCGTAAATTGGTGGAACCGCCACCCAAATCTCAAGCATAAAATCATCTCAATGCTGATATCAATTTTTTTTTCCGGTTTTGATAATTCAAAGCTTTAGCAAATGACAAGCAATGTGTGTATGAGTGACAATAAGAGAGAGAGCCGGGGCCAAAACATGCCCTAAATATAGCGTAGATATGCTCTGGATTACCAAATCTGAAACGACAACATAACTACTACTTCTTGTTAATCACCAAAGCTTAAATATCAACTTAAATTTCCAGATTAACCCACATAAAAACAAACTGAACAAGATATAATCATTTATCAAGATTCTCAAATCCTAAACAAACACTACTGAAATCCTTGCTGAAAATTAAGACATCAACCAGCTCTCAAACAATTCTCAACTGGAGGGTTTGCCCGGTCATTAACTTCAGGCCTCGGAATTGGTCGAGGCTGGCGTAAGCTGGCCAGACATCCGGTTTTCCAAAATAAAAATCCTCAACGTTCACTTTTGCGTCACCACCCATATTCACCCCCAAAAAATACCAAATATTCTCTCGAACTCAAAAACTTAAAAATCAGGTCCAAAAGAAACATCTCGATTGACAACAAATAATACAAGATCTCGGAATGATTTGTCATTTCACAAACTATGATCACACCAATAATCAGAGCCCAATTATCAAAAAAAATGAACGGAGATTAAAGGGGGAAAAAAATCACCGTTGCGATTGGACGCGTGATTAAGAACGGAAATCACGTGATTTTCCAGCTGGACGAGGAGCTCGGGAAAACCCCGGCGACCGGAATCGGAGTCCGGCGAGGTCGTATGCGCGCGTGTGGGTGCGATTATTGCGGTAGACTGAACTGTGAAGAGAGAGAGAGAGAAAGCAGAGAGTCGAGAGACGGAAGGGGAGGAGGCGCCACGTTATATGGAGGTAGAGAGAGAGAGAGAGAGGGCGCCGAGGTGAAATTCGTGTCGACTGTATAGAAAGGGAAAAAAAATGCAGTGGGGTTTTCAAACAATCTTTGTCCCTTTTGACACCCTTATTTATAACGATGACAACACTTAAGGGCCAGTTTGATAAACCTCCAGGGGTTAGTTCGTAAAACTAGCGAGGTGGGTATTAAGGGAATTAAGAATGGTGTCTCCTATTTGGTATTAACAATTCAATTTCCTCTTTGCCAATGTATAAATACGAAAATAGTTTTCACCAATCTCATCTCCTCATCAATTCTATCACATGTGAAGGGCAAAAACGAAAATGTATACTATCAATCCAATCCTATCTCATGTGAAACAAACATGATATTAATAATTTCATCATCTCATCTCATCTCAAACAAACATACTCATCATCAATCTCATCTCCTTACAAATTCCAATCATAATCACATCTCCTTACGAATCTCAACCATCTATCATTGTTATCAAACATGATCTAAATGGACATTGCGTGTATGGAGATAAAGTCCCGTAAGGCTCTTATTTTTTTAATTTTAATTTAATTTTATTTTATGAGAGAGGTCATTTTTTCATATTATTTTTAATTTAAGAAATAAAAACTTTTATTTTCTTTAGCGGAACAGGAAGGTCTACGACCACGTCCAAATCACATTGTGTAATTTGGGTGTGGTTGTAAACTTATGACTCGATTGGATGGAAATGAGTTATGGAGGTATTATTTATGGAGGAGATAAAAAAGTAGGGGTATTATTTATAGTGGTGTTATCTCCATCGCTCCCTCCACCCGGCACTCAATTAATGGTCCTGATTTTTAAAAGAATTCTTTTCGTCCAAAACAATTTCGAACGGTGAGATTGAGAGCAGTGAAACTGAGCGATGGGGGTAATGTAGACACCCCAATTTGGCCTAACGGTTATTTCAAGTCCCACCTTAGGGACCATCCCGATGATGAATGGATAATGTGATTGATGATTGACTTCTCGTAAAAATTAGGACTTTTGGTAAGTACTTTTAGCCACTTAGAGGACCCAATTCAAAGCCAAATAGCCTTTCAGACAGAAATATAGCATCCTAGGAAAATACATCGCAAGATTGATCTCTCAGCCTCCACTTTATTTTTTCACCCGTGAAACATATTATTTGAAAATCTCCTTGAGAGATTGAATCCTCGCTCGCAAGAACCATTCCTCGGTAGTTAGATGTCACGCCCTCGATTTTCAACATAAATAAATAATTCATTTTGAATAAAAGTCTCTCGCATATCATAGATAATACCCAAAAGAGTCTTCCACCTGTTTAACTTACAAATTAAGTCCCCAA
>JAOTQK010000012.1:9906119-9923997 GCA_025642025.1 Rhododendron ferrugineum
CTCACACACACCAGGTGTGTGAGGCCCACCCCCTTTGTGAGTGTGTGTGTGTAAGTGTTTGTGTGTGGTTGTAGCATTGTTGATACTTAAATAGTGTAGCCCACAAATCTTTACAAGGAGATAACAATTTACAAGCTACATTCTCATCCTCTAAAAGCCAGTTAAAAACTACTAACCAACCAATTGTTTATCCATCATGACCGCGTGAATACTATACACATGACATTCAAGAACCAAGAGGTGTAAAAACCGTTATGTTAAATTCTCATTTCTAGCTAGAGATCTTCAATATATAACTGCTTTACTATAGAGCTTGAGGTATGATTCCAGTGGTAAGCTCTTTCAAATCGAGCTCGGGCTTGCATTTGAATTGGAGTTGCGGGAGATAGTGGGAAATGACTTCGTTTGATGGGTGGGCCATGAGATCCGCTCTGGGGGACAAGGCGCCGGAGCTGGATTGGCGATGAACGTAGGAGTTTTTTCTCCGGGCATCAACACTGAAACTTCTCTAGCTTTTACAGGTGCCTGAGAGCACACCAAAAAATATATCAATTAGACCTTTGAAATCAATAGCACCTGAAGTGCAAATTAGACCACAAAAAGACTTCTCTATTCGATAGGGTTGACAATTAATTATTGTTTCCGGCAAAATTTGACCTAGTAGAGACTAGAGAGCGTATAACAATGGCTAACAAAGCTAGCCCTAGTCGGTTGTGTAATCTTAGTCCTTGCATAATGAGTTACAGCACAAATCATGGTGCATGATGTATAACAGTAAGTTGTTCTCGTGCAACTAATCCGAACGCGTGCTCAGACGACAGTAACAGCCAAAAACTAAATATCAAGTTCATAAACCTCACCATATATAGGTCTCCACCCAAAGATGAAAGGTTCCTAGGTATTTTTCATTTTGAAATTTAATTTGTCATCTACCTCAAGTCTCAGCACCCGACAAATATAGTATTTGGCTTTTGAGACGGTTAGAATGTCGAAAAATGGTGGATGATTAGAACGTAAATATTAAACGCAAATAGGAGGGGTACCGAAAGAGCAACTGTTTCTAATGTGGACAAATAAAACACAGAAGCAGATTTCTTAAATTAAGGGGTGTTCTCCATCAATTGATGAAGCTCTGCACATGGGGTTGCTGAGAAATAGCATTTTGGTTTTGTCCAAATCTTCACACTCAAGATTCCTTGAATGAGACTAAACCAGAGCCACAGCATATAAGTTATAGATAGGTCCTGCCTTTCTGGCCTCCTGATATGGGGTTTTTAGTCTAAGCTCGTCATGTATTTGAGGATCTCAAGTGACGTAAACCGTCGCATTTCAGCAGTTATAAAGAGCAATGGGCAAACGTTCCGTCTCCAAGTTATAAGGATGGTTCTTAGGTCTCGTTTGATGGCAGTTATAGTTTCTAGAAGGTTGGTAATGAGAAAGGAGCGAGAACTTCTCACCATTTATGTGATATCACATGGGCAACGTAGTGATTGTAAGTCAAAAGGGCTGGACCAGAGAGACAAGCCACTAAGCCAGTCTGACGCCCCAAAATGGAAATCAAACGGACCCTTAAAGACGATACCTGAACAGGTACATGAGAAGTGCTCCTCCAAATAAAATTATTTTAAACCATTTGAATAGAAATAGAATTACTTCTCCCGAACACCAACAATAACTAGGTTGCGCACAATCTTACGGTCAGCTAGCCTACCAGTGTTTTCGTGCATATGACAATAGTCAATAGCAGAAGACTATCTATTTGGCTAAATATCACCCAAAGTCTACTGTAAAGTCTGCTTAAGGCGGTTAGTTTTGGAATCCACCCCGTAACCAAGTAATAAAAAAGGTCAACATTGCACCTTACCGGTATCCCATCACACACAAAAGAGGTCGATTTCAAACGATAGTTCTTCAATACTAGGTGACCTGTGCCGCCTCTTGTGCTCCAAGAAGAGCGGATTTCCAAATGTTCAGAGCAAGCATTGGTTTCCCGGAGACCCCTATGTTTAAAACAAGTGAACTGTCTAAGAGAGTTTAACGGTCACTTAACATTGGCTCCCCGGAGACTCCTCGGTTCAAGTCAGTGGGACTGCGTAATAGAACTCGTATGCAACGAAAATTCTTACATAAAGAGGGACTCCTGCAGGTTCATCAAAACTTATGCGAGTAAAGAACGGCTAGCCCCTATATCGAAAGGGCCCTCCAACACATGGTGGAAATTAGTATCTCTTACAGAACAGATAATTCCCTCCATGTGAGCCTTGTTCATTTTAATTTGTGTCCTCATAGGTTAACTCTTCAAGTGGATCGCATAGTAGCACGTGACGGGAGTGTTACGTAGCTGGACGTACATTATTGGACAAGGTTCTTAACAACTTAAGCTTTTGGGACAGTATCCAACATATTAAAGTGGAAATCTGGTGCTTTTACACCACCACCTCTGAAAAGTAAGCACATTAATAAACCATTAGCCGCATCATATATATATTCTTTACAGCAGGCTATAAAACAATGTGGAGCAATATTATATAGTAGCTCATAGTCAAGCAAGATCACAAGCAAAAAGACAGCACACAAATGTGTCAATATAATTCAATAGCTTCATTTGGTGAAAACCAGTTGGATACACATACACAAATCAATGCATACATTCGCACATATATGTATCAGTGTAAGTCCGCCAACTAGTCTCCACCTAGGCGCTAGGCGGTGGTCCAGCCTAGATTAGGTAGCCGATTAGTCAGCGCCGATTAGTCAACGCCTAGATTAGGTAGCCGCTAGGCGCTAGGCATCCCTTTTTCCGCCCGACTGCCTAGGCACTAGGCATCCCTTTTTCCGTCCGACTGCCTAGGCACTAGGCATCCCTTTTCCGCCTGACTAGCCCCTAGTGATTTTTAAAACATTGTACATGTACATGAAAATATGTATAGGTGTATAATAAATGCAGGTGGGAAGAAGAAAATAAACAAAGACTTGCCCACAAAGAAATGTTGACAACACAAATATTGGTACATGGTAGTGATGGGCCATATGGATTTTAAAGTATAGTGGTGGGGCTAAACACCAGATATGCAGAGGTAATATACAACCATATATAGTCCCTAGGATCTCCCAAATGGGACCAATCAGGCAATCAGCAACTTGTAGGATGGGGCCATTGTTCAAATTTCTCAACTTGTATTTAATAGACAGTGCAGTTTCTTTATGGCTCCATTGTTTTAGGGAACATTCACTGATTCACATGGGTATATGACAAAGAAAGCCTATGAGCAGTTTATGGTGTTCATTTTTGTATTCAAAACTTTTGTTACCAGAGACAAAGTTCATGTGTGCACCATGCTTTTTGCACTTCAGCTACTAAACTAGTGCAGTGGAACTCATTCCTGCAACACATTCCTTTATGTTTTCATTTTCCAAACACGAAATCGAACTCTGCGACGAATCACGTTTGATTTTTCGTTTTCTAAAAAGAAGAAGCCAATGTTGTAGGAAATAACCGCAAATATGTTTGGATTTTCAGAAACTTTATGTTAACAAAAAAGTAAGAAGATAGAAGCCCAACAAGCGCTTGCATAATTTTGTTTCAGGAATAGGAAAAAATGAAACTGGTATCAACTGTTAGTTGAATTATATCAAACTCGAATACATTTGTGGAAGTTGCCCAGTACAGTTAACAGTGGTTAATTCTTCAGACACATATCCAGGCACAAATGTGCCCGGAGCCGTTCGATGTTTGTGAAATTTACGTGCATCGGACGGTTTCGGACCCATTTGTGTTCGGATCTGCGTGCGATGGTCCGTAGCGCTGCTGCTTAACAAGAAGGAAAAGAATTTTGGCTAAAATGCATGTGTGTAGGAACAAAACCATTTTTCAGGCTAAGAATCATCATAACCTACAGAATATCAAAAAGATTATCCTTCTCCCTTTTTTCCCCTTGGTAACGTGGAATCAAAGTAATCATGTAAACAGACAACCAAACACAGAAGGGGAAAAGGAACAAAAGAAATACCCATTTGAGTCAAATTGAAAATTTTGTGAAAGAAAAAGACCATCATGAAGGGAGAAAAGAAAGAAAGTGACAACATAATGTTAGTCCGGTTGGTTGGTGGGTATGCTCCCACAAAATTGACCAGGATTTGATTTTTGGGGTCAGGCCACAAGAAAATAATTTCTTGTGAATTTTCTAATCACGGCGTGGCGTTTGACCAGACCGGGAAAGAATTATTCAAGACGCGTGTAAGCTAGCCAAGACACCCCTGACAGTCGGAAAAGAAAAAAAAACAAAAAAAAAACAAAGAAAAAGGAAGAAAGAAAGTGACAATGGTGTGAACAGACATAGGGGAAATAATAAAACCAAAAAGTGTGGACATGTATACCCAAAATAACAGAGAGGGAACAAAAACTTCTGTGAGAACATCATCACAACCAGCAATTATCAAAATTATCTCACTTTTTTATGCTGCCTTCCTATTGGATAAAGTGAAGTCAAAGAAATCATCCAAAGAGACAGACCACCACTGAATGGGAAAAAGAACAAAAGAAACTACCCCTTTTGGGTCAAATTTACAATCATCTCCCAAAACTAAGGCACTTTTCATCTAATATGGAATGGGGAGGCCTAATTTATCACATGTAGATGCACAAATTTCTAGGAAAGCATTTTTCTGAAATTTTATCATTTTCTAGTGAACCTAGAGGAGAGAAACCGAGAAAGTGAAAAAAAAAAAATTGTGATACATTAAAATTTTCAAACAAAAAATAAAACATAAAAGCAGAAAAACAAAAAATCCTAACTTTCAGGGTTTCTGTGTTTTCACTGAACTTTTTCTTCTCACATTTTTCTTTCCGATTGGTCTAAATAACTAAAACGTGAGAAGAAAAAAGGACTAGAAGTAAAAAAGGTAACAAAAATTTTTGCTCCAAAACTAACTTTGTAGACAAAAGTCACTTTCCAGTTTCCACAAACATTTCCAATTTCGAATGAGAAACCTTAATTAAACCCACAAGGCCACAACTATGGAGAGGAATTTTGTTTACCCTCGCCTTGGGTGAAGGTAACTTTACCCATATTCAACGACGTATGTTGCGAGTTCCGGTTCAGTTCCGGTAATTTTGCATGAATTGATTTTTTAGAAGAGTATGAAAAAATTTAGCTTGATTGAATATTGGCAAGTATCCAACTGTGTTCATTTTACCATTCAAGTTAACTTGTATCTTGAATACATTTAGAAGAAAAACTTTACTTTTTTTTGGGAATGCAGAGTGTTCCGGACCAACTTGTGCGCATCTCATATTAATCCCTACAATCCCTCTCCCGCCGTTTCACATGCTTGCACGTGAGGTAAGATGGCCTCAAAAGCTGTTAACAAAGAGAATTGAACTTGAAACCTGAGAATGGAGTAGTTCCAAGCCAAGACTATTTGGCCAACCCTGGTTAAAACCATTGGTGTACAATCACAACCTCCCAGTCCCTCATTATGTAGTGCTTCAGTTAATGACTCAAAAAAACAAAACAAAACAAAACCGTAAATTACCCAAAATAAAAATCAATTTGCAAAATTAAACCCAACTTTAATTTTCGAAAAAAAAATATGGGCAAGGAAAATTTCTGAAAAAAAAACATATGTTCAAAGGAACACTCACTTTGGGCGACTGAACACGAAGCTTCCCATTGAAGCTCAACTGGGACTCAACGTCCTGCCGATTGCGCCGCCGTCCGTCCGCCGCCGGCGACGACTCCGGCGAGTTGGGTCTGAGGAATTTCTCAAAAATCGCCATGAACAGAAACATGGAAATCAAAACGGCAGTGGCAACGAACCCAAAAGAGAGAGCATTGACAGAGTTATCGAAATGCCTCCAATGGCCATCGTCTCTATCGGTGAGCAAGGGAGACCCAGTTGGGGCCCAGCCCAAGTGATCTCCCATCTCTCTCTCTCTCTCTCTCTCTCTCTCTCTCTCTCTCTGTTTATGGGGTCAGTGGAGAACATGAAAGACAGTTAATTGTTGGGAGGATGCGGTTTGTGGGTGAGAGGTTTTTTTGTTTGAGGGTTTTTTTTACGACATTATTGAAGGGAACCCAGTTGGTAAAAGCTGGTACGGAGGGGTTCAACAAACAAAGGAGAGAGAGAGAGAGAGAGCATGTGGGGTTGGCTTTAGACAGGGTGATGACCGAAGGTTTGGAAAAAGAGAGCTTTGGGAATTGGATTATGCAGAATATTTTGGACTTTGTTTTTCTTTTGCCGAGAATTTTGGACTTTGTTTGGAAGGGAAAAAAAAAGCGGAAGAACAAATTTTTAAAAATATCTTTATTTTTTGGTTTGAGAAGAAGTAAAAAGAGAAAGAGAGAAAACAACAAAATATATGGAGTAGTACATCACAAAAAGTTTAATCATACTTTCCTTGTTAGTTATTTCTTCGTTTTCTTTTCTTTTCTTGAGTTCCGAACAAAGTGTTAAGCTCTTTTTTTTTTTTTTTTACTCCCTCCGTCCCAAAAATGATATCTGAAATCGCTATTCATAACTCTCAAGAAATATTTGTATTTTTTAAACCTATAACGTTTTATACACGTCATATGGATTTCGTCTGATAGATCTCAACAAATTTTATTAAACAAAAATTTTAAAATCATAAAAGTACTATGAATTACATGACGAATCCGAGAATTTAATTTGAAACCTTCCCATAAATGAGTTGTGATTTGAAATCAAGTTACTCTAAGGTTGATGATCAATTGTCGTATCTTGGACTAACTGGATTACAGATGGTGCGTTAACTTCAACTTCGATCGAGTTATAGTTTGCCGTAACGCGTGCACTGTGATTTTTTCGCTTGAACACTATCAACCGGATCAACTCCACAGCTCACCTTCAAAGTCTTGAAATCATATACTTATCAAATTACTTAGAGGGTGTAAATTGAAATCTCCTTGTTGATGCTCTCTGTCACAGTTGAAGCGTACCCCTTTTTTTTTTCTCGTGTTTTTTTTTTATCAGCTTTTTTTTCTTGTGCTTTTTTTTTTTCTTGTGTTTGACAATGTGATTTGTCACAGTGAGCCCCTCAGCGGCCCATGGCAAGCCGAGCTGGGCTAGTCGGGATAGAACATCTGATGGGCTTAGGCCCGCATTGAGCAATTAGCCCGCAAAACCCATGCGATGGCCAGCCTGTTAGCCCTTTTTTTCTTGTCACTTGATAGATGTTTAGCCTACTCGTAAGGGGATAGATAAGGGGTACTACTAAGCGGCACACGGATAGGGCAAGCCCAAAGGACATCAACTATCGCACCAAGCACTCACGCTCTTGGTGATAATTGAACCATCACCTTTCATGTAGAAAAAATGAGAAAGTGTCGTTGGGACACAAGTCCATTGGCCACATAGAGTAATTAGTATTCGATTAAGTTGAAACATTTGTCTTTCATTAAATTATCAGAACAAATCATCGTTTACAAAATTGAATGGCCTATAATTGGTTAGTATAGTAGTAATTACTTCACTTATTACTAATTGGTTTTAAGTGAAACCTTCCAAAAAAAAATCTAACGAATTGGCAAAGGAGAGGGGGAAAAAACCATCTATTCAAAAACTTGCACGGGCATTAATAAGTCCAGTTTTACCGTTTGTGGGCTCTTTTCGAGCCCACCACAATGATCGGAACTGTTAACTTTTTAGAGCTTGTTGAGAATATTGGCTACGCCGAAAATCATGTTGATCCGATACCGTTTAATATAGTTTTGAAATGCATCAATCTTGTAAAAGAAAAGGTGTGCAACACAGGATTTCCCATTTAACACATTTATCTTAGCTTAAATGCATTTCAAGACGATATCAAATGGTATCCGATCAACGAGATTTTTGACATGGCCAACGTTCTCGGCGAGCTTTAAAAAGTGAACGATTATGATTATTGGTGTGGGCTGGAAAGGGCCCAAAAACAACCGAAACTGGACCAAACTAGAAACTGGACAGAAGCTGAGTCCGTATTTTTTAGCCCAGGAAGAAATCCACAAAGTGAGAGATTGGCGACCATGTTCGTTTTGGGGCTTTAGACTCAAACTTTTTTCTCTGCGTACGATCCCTAATAATTTTTTAATCTCATTTCTCTATTTATCTCTCTCCACTCATTACCCCAAAAAATTACCTCAAAAACCCAAAACGAACATGGTTCAAAGTGTCTGGATAGATGATATGTATATCAGTGTATGTAGAGGAGCTCACCCTAAGAGCACTTGAATACTATACGCACCACAGGATGTACTATTGTACTGCACTACGGTGAGGCATTTATAGACTGAGAAATGCTAGACTTACGGTAAAATCCTACAACACTGTTACAACATTCTTATACGTCTGTACTGGGGCCCAAGAATATTATTACACATCCTTATACATCTTGAGTTCCTAGACCCTAGTATTGATGTGTAAGGATGTTGTAGGATTTTGTTGTGAGCCTAACATTTTTTAGACTAGATATTATCGTGATGATCATTTGAGTTCGTTGAGCACTTTATTTACTACGATAATCACTCATTCATAATAAATAGATAATGGTGAGAGATTTGTCCTACAATTCATTCTTGAAATCATGCCAGCTATTGGCAAGATATAGAAAATAAAGACATCGGAGGGACACTCATTAGTCATATGCGTGAAAACATTCTTTTTTCATGTTAAGCACAATATTATTTGAAGTCCAAGTGTTATAGGCTTTAGAGAGATGGGCTATATTGAAAATCACTAATTTCACATGCAATTAACTCATAAATTTGAACATATCAAAATCATACAGTAAAATGCCTAGCAATTGATTGTGGAATCAAAGTTTTAAATCTAAAAAAACACAATATAATCGATAAATTTTGAATCAATGAAGCAATCAAACAGTTACCCATAGATCTATGACCGAGACGAAGCATTATTTTTAACATATATATAGAAAGAAAGAAAACACACATACGGAGTAGATTAAAAGTGGTTGTTTTCGCGCTTTTAGAGACTTCTAAGAGATTTGATAATTTTAAAATGTCAATGGGGCACTAGTGCGATTTTTTAGGAGTTAAATGAAATATATCATAAATTATTTAGGGTATAAGTGAAACATTCAAAAATCAAGCGGGCACATGGCCCTATTGTGCTCATCGTGTATCCGTCTCTAACACTAACCATCTAGTTCATATGGAGTATTAACGAACTCCACGAGATGAAAAAAAATACCTCTACAATATTGAACAATCCAAATTGCAATGAAAATATCTCGTTTGATCTTGTTCGGTTAAGAATTTTGAATACAAATCATTATCATATTTTTCTCTGATCATTATTTCTGCACTTGAAATGGGACTCTGCACTCTTTTGGGGGAGAACTTCAGAACGAGAAATGCCCATTGGATCGAAAAAAAAAGAAAAGAAAAGCAAAGTCCCATTGGATAATATAACAAAAATGGGACACAAAAGCAAAAAAGACAAAAAGCAAGAGACAGATATGGAGTATAGTACAACTAGCATATATAGGGACGGACAATTTGGTCTAAGCGGGCCCCAAACCACACGCGGTTTTATTATAACGCTGCTACCCACACAAATGAATCGTGCAGAGATTATACTGTGGGACTTATCACATGTCTCACATAAATAATCCGATACGTTCATTAAATATAAAATATTTTTTTGAGAAATCTCGTGAAAAAATAGCTCAATTCAATAACTATAGGTGCTCGATCTAATTATCTAATTTTTCATTCAGATTTCAGAATAATGAAAAGTTGGATGATTGAATCGAGTATCTACAGGTATTGGATCGAGGTGACTTTTGGCAAAAACTCTTAAAAAATATTTTACATTTAATGAATGGATCGGATTATTTGTGTGGGAACCTTGATGGACACCACAACAAAATCTGAGCAAAAATTTGTGCACGATTCATCTGTGTGGACAGACTTTCTAGTCTTATAATGATAACTCATATTTGTGTACTAGGGTTTATCTGTGCCTGAAGACACGGCGCATCGCATTTTGAACACAACTAAAATAAATTACGAAACTATGACCACCCCCGCCAACGAAACTGATTTATACAAAAAGATTTTTTTCTGAAATTAGGTTCAAATAAAATTCTTCTAGTGCATGCCCATGCCCGAAAGTATGAATCGAACAATCAGCACATGCAAACCAACACTGTAACACCGAGGGGTCATTCAAAATTTTAAAATAGCGCGAGCACACACACAGTCTATGGAGCGTTTGGTCTTTTATTCTTATTTTTATTTATTTATTTTTTTTTGGTGGGGATCACAGAGGATTACAAATGTAAATAAATCTAAAATTAAAATAAAATTGAAAAATCAAACCTTGACCCAAGGATAGACAATCCCTTAACAGATTGGACAATGGTAGGAGCTTTGCAATCTGAAATTAAAATAAAATTGCAAAATCAAACCGTGACCCAAAGGTAGACAATCTCGTGACAGATTGGACAAGGGTGGGAGCTTTGCAATCGAAATAACCATTTAAACTGAGGGAAAAAAAGGAGTCAACCTGGTTTCGAATCGGCTACAATTGGGAGTGTGTGTATTCAAGAGAGAGAGTGAGTGAGATCTGAATTTTGAACTTGAGATCTGATTAGTGGCAATTGTGCAATTACCACTGTTTGAGAGAGAGAGGGAGAGCCGTAGAATTTATGGGACAAATTAATGGTTAGGATTTATAGAGAGATAGGATTTGAAAAGTGAGCTAGCTTATTGGTAGTAAATAGGTTGCCACTCCATAGCTCTAAGTTTGTCTGTATGTACACAATTCTCATTTTATTTTACATATGCCATCAACATTTTTTTTTCATTCAAAGGACTTGAAGGGCCAATCTTATAATTCTTTTTTTCTAAATTAATCAACCTGAAAATCTTAAAGAGAATATCCAAATTCACTACTACAATATTGTTAAAAGATGACGCTTGAAAAAGTGAAAAGATGCAGTTTTTAAAAAATCCGTAATTAAAATTATTGCAATAGATAAATAATGTCAATCATCTAAATAATTGTGATATAATATATTTATGATGTCACTTTCTAAAATAGTGACATAACTATTCTTTCATTTTAATGTTAGTTTCTCCTAAACTGTGATCTAATATATTTATGATGTCACTTTGTAAAATAGTGACATAATTATTCTTTCTTTTTAATGTCAGTTTCTCCTAAACTATGATCTAATATATTTATGATGTCACTTTGTAAAATAGTGACATAACTATTCTTTCTTTTTAATGTCGGTTTCTCCTTATAAGTGACATTGAAGAACAAAAATTTATTTTTGGAGAAAACGGCGTCATCTATAAGCGTCGTTGCTTTGAAGTCTCAAATCGGAAGCGGGTCGTTACATATGGTATCAGAGCCTGTACCAATCGAAAATGTGAGACAGAATCTCGACCCCATACGAGGATGTGTGTTCCTAAGTGGGGGAGATTATGACGCCGTGCCCCTGGGGAATTCCAGATAGTGGTCAACTGGCCTGAGGGCAGTTGGGACCCGTGAGAGGGGATGTCGGATCGATGACCAAAAGGGTCAATCAAGGGTAGTCCCACATCGCTTGGTGAAGTATAAATTGTGTGTTATAAATAATATATTATCATCCTATCTTGTACAAAGATTTTTAAAACTATGAGGGTGTCAAAGCTAATTGAAACTTCATAGTTAAATGTGCTCGCACTGGAGTAATTATAAGATGGGTGACCTCACTGGGAGGTTTGATGGGGTTTGGTGTTCAAAGTGGACAATATTATACAGGGCGGGAGCGGGTCGTAACAAAAGATGACGGCTTTAAAGCACTTTAATGACGTTTCACAACTGTCATCTTTTACTTTCAATTACGTTTATAAAGTATCATCTTTATAAATATTAATGACAGTTTCAAACTGCCATTTTAAGATTCAAATTTTTAATGACAGCTCCATAGATGACAGTTCAAAACTGTCATCTTTTACGATTATTGTAGTAGTGATTGTGCAAGGACCCGGACACCCAGTACCCCTCCCGTCTGCCCCTTCATACAACATGATTGACCTTCAGCTTACATAAGAGGTGGAGCAACAGAAGATGCAGGGGCAAACTCGGAAGAAACGTGCAAAGCATGGAAAGCCATGCAAAATATATACTGGCGTAATAAGATGTAGCAGTAGAAACAAAAAGACAAGGGCTTGCAAAGAACGTTTGTCCAAGAATCTGAAAAAGAGAAAAAGTGAAAAATGACTACAAGGGATTTCGAATCCCTTCTACATATATATTTGTACAAACTTATATATAAATATGATAGATCAAGCATTAGAAAGAAGAGATCTGGAGAGAGAGAGAGAGAGAGAGAGGAAGGAGGGTGGTGGTGTGAGAGGGAGATTAATAATTATACAATGGCACCAGTTGAGTTGCCACCGGGGTTTAGGTTCCATCCAACCGATGAGGAGCTTGTGAATTATTATCTCAAGAGGAAAATCCATGGCCAAGAGATTGAACTTGACATTATCCCAGAGGTTGATCTCTACAAATGTGAGCCTTGGGAGTTATCAGGTCTTCATTTGCTAATCATCATCATCTTCTTCATCATTTGCTACCATTCAATCTGGCTTGTTCTTCTCATTTTTTTTGTTCTTTTTAGGGATCAATTCAAGAGAATGGAAATGATCCCTTTCTCTTACAATCCCTCCTCTAATGCAAAATGGGGCTGACCGGTGTGTAAGGTTGACGATCCAAACCAATCATTTTATGGTTCAAATGCATAAATGATCATGCATGCAAAAAAGTTAAGTTGATTAGATATGGATTTTGATTTTCGCGCTCCACTTTTTACTGATGGTGTTTAAGTGGAGCGCCATCAGTAAAAAATGGAGCGCAAAAATCAGTTTCCATTAGATATATGTAGGACTTGGCTTTCCTGCAGTTTCCCCTCAAGTTGGCCTTATTTTCGGGCCAATCTCGAGCACGCAAAGATAATCGGAATAGTTTACTTTTTAGAAGGTGTCAAAAAAATCAATCGTACAAAAATTATCTTGATCAGATATCCGTAGATATGATTTTAGGGTCATTTGACTTGGAAAAAATCACTTCGACACAGCATATCTGAACACATTTATTCAATTTGTCTCAAGATAAATGGACCTCAAGATCATATCTCCAGATATATGATCAAGATGATATTTTTGGTACTAATATTCTTCACACTGTATAAAAAGTGAACGCTTTCATTCATCTTTGCTTGCAACATAAGAGATTAGAAATCCGGCCAACTTGAGAGTGTAGTCTAAGTGTGAGGTCGAATATTTTTGAAGTAAAAAAAGGGACTGAAAACAAGAGAATTGTGGTTTATTCGGATGATTACCGATGTCTGATTAACTTGACTTTTTACTTGATAATTTAGACAGCAGAGTATGCAAATAAACCTGTTGTAGGCCCATTTTGCATTGGAATAGAGTTAGAAATTGTTGAGGATATGAATAATAAAATTACCCTTCTCTAACCGCTTAAGTTGTTAGAGGAGTTGGTACTAATCATCTAATATGGTATCAGACTGCACAATTAATAGATTATGTGTTCGAAGCTCATTACCTGCCTTTCGACCAAAATATTTACATGTGTTTAGCTTGCTTAAGCAGAAGAGTCTAACACACTTGAGAGCATGTTGAGGATATCTATAAATACTACCTCCGTCCCAAAATGTTTGTCCGGTCCGCAAAATGATGACTAAAAAATAATGCATTTCTTTCAAGAAAAAATTCAAACTTTTTTCATAAATTAAAAAAACTCATCGATATCTAGTGAAAATTTGAAAAACAATTAAATTTTTCTTGCAAAAATTGTATTATTTTTCCGTCCTCGTTTTGTGGACCGGACAAACATTATGGAACGGAGGGAGTAATAAAATTCTCTCTTTATCTAACAGCTTAATCTTTTAGTTGTGTTTGTGATTAACAATCCAAGGTATGTGTACTTTACTTGGGAATTTAAGTCATGAAGTGTTAGCTGACTTTCATAAATCTGTGTTTAATGAATGCATGTAGAGAAATCCTTCTTGCCCAGCAGAGACCCAGAGTGGTATTTTTTCGGGCCGAGGGATCGAAAGTATCCGAACGGATTCAGAACGAATCGAGCGACCCGAGCGGGGTACTGGAAATCGACGGGGAAAGATCGGAGGGTAATGTGCCAGAGTCGAGCCATCGGAATGAAGAAGACGTTGGTTTACTACAGAGGCCGAGCCCCTCAGGGGATTCGGACCGATTGGGTCATGCATGAGTATCGCCTCGATGACAAGGAATGCCTCGAATCCTCCTCCGGCATTCAGGTATTCAATTTGCGTTGCATTTCCTTAATTTTGATACCTCTAACACACCCTAATTAAAACAACACTTCATTAATGAGTTTGTGTCACAGAAGTTTCCTGTATATCAGTCGGCTTCTAGTGAGGGATTCCACACGCTATTTCCGACGGCTGAAGTCCGCACGCAAATAACATGCAGAATTCTTCAGTAAAAGTTTTATATATGTGTGTGAACGCGCACTCGTAATTGCGCATTTTAAGAACTAAACATGAAAAACTAATCTGAATGGAAAGTAGGGGATTTTGCCATTCTCTCCCATAGTATCCCTACATTAGCTTTTTTCTTTGCTTACATTTTACTTATCACAAATAAAGTCGTTTACACACACAAACATATAGATATTCCTTGCTCGGTTTTTTTTTTTTAAACCGGATGTCCGAGTCACCTTGCGTGCACATCGACTAATTCCGGAAACCTAAAATTAACGACCGGGCAAGCTTCCGGTGGCTCCACGGAATTGGAATGTTTGGTGTTCGTAAAATTTAAACTTGCGACCTCTCGAGAACAAGTTCTTACTTTTTCGTGTCCACTTGACCAAACCTCTAATGTTATAGATATGTTCCTTACTTGGTAGAACCTATCATCTTGGGGCTTCACTTTGGGGCTTTTCTAATAATGAGACAAAAGAATTATCTCTTCCCATATGACTGAATCTTTCTTTTGTATCCAATCATGCATCTATTTGTTGATTATATGCTTGCTTGCTTTATCTCCTTTATATATAAATCAAGTAGATCTACATTTTCGTAACTTTCAAATGCAAGCCCTAAAGCAAATCCTGCTCTCTCTCTCTCTCTCTCTCTCTTGATCACTTTCCTGTGTAAGAATGTGTTGGCCACTTTTCACTTTATTCCTAAACTTCTCAATAACCAAATCACTGTCCGATTACATCCTTCAACATTACGTACCTACTCATGCATGAAACTATTACTTTTTCTTTGTTAATCTCTCTCTCTCTCTCTCTCTCTCTCTCTCTCTCTCTCTCTCCGATGATGATGTAAGAGCTGTCAGCCTGTCACCACAAATTTTTCAATACATACATATGTATATATAAACCGGAAAATGTGAGATGATAACAAATTAATATATAAACCGGAAAATGTGCGATGATCAGCAAATTAGTATATGTTTTTATATATAGAAAATTAATATGTGAACCGGAAAATGTGATATAATCAACAATTTAGTATGTATGTGTCAATTTTAGTGAGAGAAAGGGATTGGAGAGAGAGAGAGAGAAGTTTTTATCTCTCCTTAATAGTTTTCAAGAGGTACAAATCTGTTACCTAGGAGCAGCAGTCGCAGTTTTTGACCCTTGGCCTCGGGCTTTAGCTTTAGCTGTCTTTATACATATGATCCCCCCCTTTAAAGACTGTTTCAGCCTCATGCTTTCCTTTTTTGCTGAGCCAAAGTTGCAAGGATTCACCCGATCTTATGTCTGTTTATTTTTTGATTTAATAATTAAAAACAGGAATTATTACCTGACCAGATCATACGTTTTATTCCCTCCGTCCCAATTTGTTTGTCCAATTTTGGAATTCCAACTTATTAAGGAACCACAATGATTACACTCAAAATGTTTTTAGTTTCCAAAAATACCCTCACTTTTTGAACAATTAATGAGAGTGCACATTTCCCAATACATGATTTTTTGAAAAGTGAAAGTGCATTAAGGAAATTTTTCCTAGTCAACTTTTATTTGGACAAATAATTTGGGACATGTTAAAGTCAAAAAGTAGACAAACAAATCGGGACGGAGGGAGTACTACTTTTTTGTTATAAAAATTGTGATTCAATCCTAGGATTGCTAGCTGGTGTGCAAAATCATTTTTAATATGTGTACGAATAATTTACGTACTTGACAAGCTAGCATCGTTAAGTTGAGACTCGTGATGGAGGAGTTTAAGGGTTATTTTGATGGAATTCGAAAGCTAAGGATTTAATTGTGACTCTAGTGGTGTAATGTCCAACTTTCTGTTGGACGGTTTTCTCTTTCTTTTTTTGTGTTCTTGTTTTCTCGATGTATCCTCTTCGAGTTAATAAAAAGTTTGGTTTGCCGAGCAAAAAAAAAAAAAAGATGATGAGGTAGCAAAAATCATAATACTTCTAATAGTAACAAATTATATTTATTGTTGCAGGATTCATATGCTCTGTGCCGAGTGTTTAAGAAAAATAGTGTTTGCTCAGAGAACGAAGAACAAGCCGGACAATGCAGCCTATCGCTGATTGAAACTTCACAAGAGAGTCGTGTCATTAACAACAACGATGGTGATATCATGTCATCTTGTTACGATCCTCAAGTTCCATTAACATCGTCATTTGTATCATCATCGTCATACTGCATGGTCGACGAAGATGATAACAACGATGACGATGATGATTCGTGGATGCAGTTCATCACAGACGACGGTTCATTTCTTCCAGCACATACCTGAGCAAGGGAGATCTGCTCCTTTAGTTTTGGTTTTCCTAATGCATTTCAGAAAACTTTCTCTGCTTTTTCCGATAAATAAAAAATAAAAAAATCACTGCATTTTGTTTTGACGGATTTTCAAAACTTGGGAAATATATTAATTTCCTTACTGAATGAATAAGTACTTGTGTTTCGAAATTAAAATTTTAAAAAGTTTTTTGGAAAACTGGAAATGGAACCGAAGAGTGGATGCATGCATGGGTATCGTTAACATACAATTATATTGTGTAACATGCATAATTTCGGATTGAGCAATATTACGTACACTCTTACCGACCATTCTTCTCTCACATATGTGTCGGCTCCACACATATGTGAGAGAGAAGTCGTCGGGGAGTGATTGGTAGGAGTGTACCTAGACTTATTATTTCGTATTACAGTAAATGTAATAAGGCTCCATTAATAATATTAATGCAAGATTCTTTTTGTTAAACATCTGGGTTATACTTATACCTAGCTATCTAATTCGAGTTTCTTTTTTTTTTTTTTTGGTTTCTATTAGTTCTCTTAAATATGTTGATTGTTTCTAGAGATTAATTCCTGTCAAATTATAAGAAAATAAGGTCGATTCAAGTGGAGTGGAGTGCAGTTGGTATCTTCCTTATATTTCTATGTACATAGGCAGAGTTCGATTCTCATAAGCACCCATCCTCCTCCAGAAGTCCCCTAGAATAGAGTAGATTAGGTTTAACAAATGGCAAAAAACAAAAAAAAAGAGACAACTTTTGGGGGGATTGGATTAGGCAACATATTATTGAGAGCTCTCCATTGTAACTCCTTTTTAGGTATATAACTAGCGTTGTTTCCGTTCGATGCACGGGACAAACAACAAATTTTGTATGAGCTCAATATTCTGTAGTGGAGCCACACAAATATTTTGTCTCATGCATCGAATGGGAACGACGCTAGTTGATAGAAAAGGAGCCCGGGGTGCGTGTTGTCCCTCAGGAACAACATGAGTGTTGGGCCAATCCGAGCCGTCCATGCTCAGCAATGGACGACTCAGATTGCAAGAAATATTAAATCAAATTAAATTACTTCAAAAAAAATT
>JAOTQK010000012.1:9946514-9965180 GCA_025642025.1 Rhododendron ferrugineum
TATGTGGCATCCATTATGCACATGCACACACGTTCACACACGCCGACGCAATTCCAACCGGCGTGCGTAGTGCCGTAAGCACGGGCAAACACTAGTTCATATATAATATGAGACAGTACAACCATATTCATTTAGTATCCAATACAAGACCTAAAGCAACTAAACCACAAGCTAAACAAAAGCTCTCTCACGAAACCACACAAACCACAATTTGTCGTCATAACAAAGCTCTCCATCAATATCACCTGCAATCAAACAAACTGAAAAGCACAAGAGGTGAAAATAATCGAAGGATAGCTCGACGCTGAGAAACACGAAATACGTGAGGGTCATGACAACTATCCTCTATAACCCGATCTTGTTTGTGCTTAGCTCAAGCGCAAGTGTGAAGGGTCTTGCCATTATCACAATGGGCCTTTAGGTGGACCATGCACATTCGATTCCGCTTATCAAAATGTAAAATGGCCAAATGATCACTATCCTCCACCCTATACCGCCAAAGAGCCCAACTATCGTAGAACGCAAATTCCTAGTTCCCGAAACAATATCCACATGATCAGACGTAGGATGAGTAATTGGAGCAGGAGACTTACCACCGGCCAAAATGTATGGAGCATCTTTCTCCTGAAGACAAACAAGAGGCGTTGGCGAGACATCCATAGAATTACTACCATCCTTAACCTTTGAGTTCAATCATTGCAGTCAGCTCAATGTGCTCAACAGGTGAAGGGTGATCCATCACTTTAACTCTAACCTCCACAGCCGACAGACTAGGCACATTGAAGAAATGAAACTTTTTGCCCGCACCAAAATCTCGAATACCATCACAACTAACAAGAAGGAAGTCTTTTCCCATAACGACCTTTTTTCGGCATGGCCTCAACTCAATGAAAGTGGAGCGCGCACCAATTAGTGTTCTCCCTTTGTGTTTAGACTAGGGTAATCCCCTCCCTATTACTGAGTAGAATCTGTCATCTTATGAGAGTATGTAACCTTCATTCACGATCCAGCCAATCATTTTTGGGGGAAAAAAAATTGAAAAAAAAAAAAAAAACAGTTTCTGGAGTACATTTTTCCGAAAACAATACCAATATCATTCTGATATTTTTGAAAATAATTCTTCCTTTGTTAATCCTACCCAATCCCCAACCCAATCCAATCCCCGATAATTTAGTACCCCCATATGTATAAATAGTGTCCCCGGACTATTAATCCGCCTCTTGTTTTCGGGAACCAAACGTGGAATAACAAACGATTATGCGCGCGAATAGTCCAATCCCGTACTTTTAATCCGCGAATCAAATGAGACCTTATGGCTCCGTTTGTTTGACCGTAAAATATTTTTCGGTAAATCATTTTACCCATTTTTCAGCATTTGGATGCCTAAATTGCAGGTAAATTATTTTTTTCCTGAAAAATGTTTTGGGCATTGGGGGAAAAATGACTTACGGGGTAAATCCCCTCAAGTCATTTTACGTTTGATCAACCGTGGTGATCTCATGGGTCTCGGCTTTGGTGGTATCTTATCCAATTGACTCTCTCTCTCTCTCTCACACACACACACACACAAAACAAAGCTGTTAACACCACATCAATGCAAAAAACTTCACAGAATTAAATCCCTTTTACTTGCAGCTTTGTTTCTTTCAAAAATTTATTTTCAATTACCAACCAAACACCGTAAAATACAAACCAAAAATTTCTTTTTCACTGAAATCATTTTACGTGTAAAACATTTTACTTCGAAACAAACGGACCCTAGGTTTAAGGGGGGTTTTCATGATAGCCAAAGCCCACAAACCGCCAATTCTAGTATTCTAGTACATGTCTACAATGCACCTTTTGACGACTTCCCATGAGGAAAAACCAATCACCCAAAGGTTCGCTCTTTTTGGAATTTTTTCCAAGCCGAACAGTGCAGTCTCTGTTTATTAGTACATGATCTCGAATAATTAGATGGAAAGAATACAACAGACTTGAGCATACAGAATTTCTAACACAAATTCAAAAGTTAAAAGAGCATTGAAAATCATCTGTACAACTTATTTAAAGGTCACTGAACAGCATTTGAGAGTAAGGTAACATTCTAACGGAGCCGAAATCTAAATGAAATGAAGTGGCACTCATGAATGACTACATACCTAGACATAGAATACAGACCTTTTGATAGAAAAGTACATGATTCCCGACGATGCTTTTCATCACCTCTCAGACAGTTGGATCTTCAAGCGTCGCCGTGGATAAATCGTTTATGCGAGGATAAGCAGCTTTCTCATCAAGCTGGTTCTGGGCCCATATCAGCATCTTTAACAAGCTTGGAAGCTTTGGGTCTGTGGTATCAATTGGTCATGTACAAATCTTACAAAAAGAATGCAAGAAAGTCAAACGATAATGATAATGACAGTTAAAACAAGCTAAATCAATTTCAGTTGACCCTTATGGGCTGTTTGTGTGACCACACTAATATATAATCTCCTTGGACTATGGATAAGTGTAGTACCACACTCTCATGCTATTGTATATCCCACATTCTGAGGGAAATATGGTATCCAATAGATATTTAATTCCGGTGGCAAAAGTTTCAACCAAACAAGGGATATGTGGTCCCCTTTGAGTTCATAGTCTAACCCAATGCTCTATTGTCATGTAGGTTGATTTTATTTTTGTCTTTCAAGTGGCACGCCATTTTTCCACAATCAAAAACTCTTCAAACTAGATAATATGGTATCCAGAGACGTAACATATGCAATGGCATATTGAAAAATGGAGCACAGCAAGACACATCTGATTGAAGCCAGAATCATCCTACTACCAACTCCAGACAAGCGAACCACATAAAGTGAATCATATGACGTAAAGAAAGGTCATAGTTTCTCAGCCTAAGTATCTTTAGGAAGTTCATCCATAATCCTGACATCTGGTACAACGAAATAATCTCCTTGAATCAAATTACATCTTGAATGATCTTGTAGGCACTGAAAAGTACTCATCGTGAACATATAAGTTACCATTACCATAAAAAGTAGTAGAAATAATGTTCTAAACTCATAGCAATAGTACAAGTGTAGGGAGCTGCATTTCATTGTTTTGAAAAGAATGAAGCGTGTAAGCTCCAAAAGACAAGCCTCTTTTGTGTTGGCAATTTCATTGACAAAACACATGTTCCTTGTATCATGTTTATCAAGTTGTATTTTCTTTAAAATTTGTCTAGATCGTCTGTTTAGATATGTGGAAAGGAATCACCGTATGTAATGTTTGAGAATGCGGTAGTGGTTAGTCAAGCATTTTTTGAAGCAATTCAGTAACTGCAGAAGTCGCTCAAGCCACTGTCAGGCAAAATGTCGAGCGGAATAAAAGTTGCTCGAGCGAAGCTAGCGAGATACAACAGCTCTATAAATATCGACCAGTAAGGTCAACCTTAATTGATAGCGCCATTCCCCCTCTCCCAAGGGTGAAAAATGACCTAGATACAAATCTAGGGTGATTGGAGAGTATTTCTTTGATTGTGCTTGGAGTGTGGATATCTATGTATCATTGAGCAGGGAGTACAGATATCTATGTATCATTGAGCATTAATAGATCTCTAAGAGCTATATCATCTACAACTACAAGTGTGAGAGAAGTCCTAAGGAGAATTCTTAGGCAATACAAAGTCCTACAGTGCATTCTGGGAAGCAAACGGAAGGATTGTAGATTTAAGACACGGGCGGTCAAGCATTGGGTGCGGTGAAAGTGAGTTCGGCAAGTAGATCTTAGGCTCGATTGTGAGGATTCAAATCGTAGGATAAGATTGCTTGTAACTACACAATGAGTATAGCGCATGATTCCTTCATGTGGTCTTTGCGTTATCTGTTTGGTTGTTTTCTATTGTTTGATTGATTGATATATTGATTAGAGAGTTTTTTATTAAGGGTTCATACCAAGGTTCTGAATACCTTACCAATCATAGTACCTTTTTCCCCTTGGTACAGTAAGTAGTAGTTACGTACCGGTACCGGTGAAATTTCGTGTACAGTTTCAGATTTATCGTTATAGATAATTTTTACATATTATCCATATTTTATTTTTGTATTAATACACTTCACTTATAAATCAAAGGCCTCGTTTGATTTGGGGATTAGGTGCCTGGGATAGGACTAGGCGCACCTAACCCATGTTTTCCTTCGTTTGGTTCCCGCTCTCGCGTGTGGGATTGCTAATACCAGGACTATATTTATCCCTATATCGGGGGTATAATATAGTCCCATGTGGGGGGGGTGAGGGGGGGGACTGTTTAATCCGGGATAAAAGAAACGCGGAAGGGACTTCGCTAGAATTGCAAAATTGCCACTCATATAAAAGCCACTCTTTCACGCTGTCCTTCACGCTTCATCTTCTCGCTCTCCACCAGAGCAGCTCTGAGGCGATTCTCTCTCTCTCTCCCTCCTTTGTTTTCGTTTGCGAAACCTGGTACTTCGGAAATCGAATCGAACTTTGGTACTTCCGAATTTGTTTCTGAAACCCTAGATCTGTTTCTAAACCCTAGAATTTGTTTTTATTTTTAGTGACAAAACCTGTTTCTAAACCCTAGAATTTGTTTCTGAAACCCTATTTGTGTTCACATATTTCTAAACCCTAGAACCTGTTTCATTTTTAAATATTTGTGTTCTACCCACCAAATCAAATTGAAAAGAAAACACTTGATCAAACAGAGTTTGAAACTAAGAAATTGAGGTATTGATGACTAAAAGCTGAAAGGGTCTAACTGAAGTGGCTTAAAGTTTAATAAAATTCAGATTAAAAAGAGGAGAAAGATCTCATCTTTGCTTGTAAGTTTGATTCCTAATAGGCTAATACAAGTATGTTGATGACACTTGCGTAAAGCATCTTTCATGCATTTTGCAATGGTGGTTTTGCCTGAATGTATTGCATCAGTTTAAAATATGGAGGAAGACTTACATGAGTTCTCTTTAAAAGTAACGCCATGGCCCATGAGTAAGCCCAAAGATTGTTATTGTGCTGCATTACTGTATGTTTTTCAAATATTGATCTCAGTTGTCTTTGTATGGATCCTACAACAGCAAGCTTGGAAGCTTTTTAGCTCTTGCATCTGTTGTTGGGTGATTCTGGGGGTAGTCATTGTGCTGTTCTGTTTTGTAGTTAGTTTGGTGTTCTGTTGTGTGTCCTGCTAGCGTGTTTGGGCTCCTGTCGTTGGTGGTACTTGGTCTTGTGTCTTGAGTCTGTGTCTCGTGATATTTTGGAGCCTCTCTGGGAAAGGCTGATTCTGTTCACGATTTTGAAGATCAGATGGCCTGGGATGGGACTGTATCTAGATGCAAATAAGGCAACAAGGGCTACAGATGTATATCTTGGCAGGTAACAAGGTTCAGAGATTTCCACTTGGCTTTTTTCAGATGGATTTGGGGGATGCAAGCTGCTCTAATTATGCTGCACTTAAGGCTTCATTGGTCTCTAGGCAGGCCTTCTCTGATGCCATTTGGCTTTGATTTAGGGACATGGTTCCGCAGCAAAACAGGTAAAAAGGTATAGGGGGCCACTGTTTCAGTGGTATTCTGAGAACAGCCACTTTGTGCATATTGCCAAAGGTTATGTTTGTCTCCAATCCTCCCCCGCCCATACCCCCAATGATTGGGAACTACATGGGTTCTGTTGTTGTTGTTGTTTAAAAGTAAAGTATGACAGCTTTATGACCTACCTGCAGACTGAAGTCTATTATCACAGGCTAAAGTGTTCTTTTTCACCTTCAGACATTGTTCAGTTGGTCAGAGGCATGTTCTTCTTCCTCTGCCGATGAGATCGATCAGGAAACGGTACCAACGAAAACCCACCGGAACTGTCCAACACCGCCGATATTTCCGAGATCGACCGAGAACCGCCGGAAAATACACCGGGACGAATCCAGGAATCAAAGATACCGGATATTGGGTAAAGCGGTACGTACTGGACAGTAGGGTATCTACACCCTTGGTTCATACATAGCCAATCTCCATGTACCTAAGAGGTCTAGGGTATTCCAAAGTGAAACCCAATGAAGAAAATATTCATTTGCAAGAGCAAGATCATGTTATGTTTGTTATTTGATGGATTGACAACAGTTCAGATGCTGATTGAAAATACAACGGTACAACCACCACTACCACTATCCACCAGTTGTCCACTGCAGTTATATCATTTATCACAAGTGACCAACCCTCATCTCCTCTATCTCTCTATTCCTCAACACCAGTGACAAAAAGATCAAGTTACTGCCACGATCGTCCAACCAAGCCAGTCTCCCTATTTTATAATGTAAACTGAGAGATTTTACCTAGCGTGTGTCAGAGTCAGACCTGTTACCTAGCGTGTGTTTTCATTAATTTAAGAAACAAACTAAAAGCCTTTCTGTTTTACTTAATATAGACTTCTTGGTAGAATAATCTGAAAGTTCTTGGTGTTGATAGCAAACACTGAAGTTGCTCTGTGGAAATTAATGAAAACCAGTAGAGAGTGAGAAAGTTAAGACGCATAAGAGATGATGTTTTAGGAGAATAAAAAAATTGGTGTCATACTAATATTGAGATTAGAAAGAATGAAACCATAATATGCAATCTCCTTGCAACTACAATATCTGAACAAGCATGTTAACGTCAACTGTGGTAAGACCAGTTGTGGTTGTGGTTGTGGGCCTTGTGGCTAATGGGTGGACTGGACCATAAGCTTCGGTAGAATGGATTTTATTGATTAGTCTAAGGATTAAAGATAAAACAGATATTATTCAGATACAAAAAATATATATTCTTAAGCAGCTGTATACTAGAAATTTCATAATGAACAACGTTACTAACCTTTTTCATGACTCTGGCTCGTAAGGATGGCTGCATTCACCTCACTTGCTGTCTTAAGGCGCTGAGATATGTCAAGAAGCTCTCCAACGGGACAATTGCTGACATCTTCAAAAGCCAGCAGGGCAACAGTCCTCTCCAACTCTTCTAAAAAACTTTGCTGCATATGATTCCAATTAAAGCATAAGAAAATAAGAACCAAAAGCATGCAAAAATACTAACACTTAGTTTGGTTTTGTGTTTTGAGAATCTTTTTTTGATTTAATGAATGGTAATGAGTGGAGAGAGATAGAGAAATTTTTTGAGAATCGTGCAGAGAGTAAAAAAGTTCTTAAACTTGAAAGTGAACAAAGTGTAAGTTCTTAATACCCAAATTCAGTTGCAGTAGCTCGCAGTACCACATACAATATCAACCAACATGTGAGCAAACAATAAGATAAATGACGCAGTGTCTTGCTGATTGAAGATAAAGGAAAATGCAACTGACTCCGCAAACAAATATTATTATTAAAATCTAAAAATAGTAACAAGGAGAATTTGGGATGTACATTTTCTTCTCCTCTTGGTGCGAGCTCCTCCTGTGCAAACTCCAGAGCCTCTTCTACTTTTCCTTTTCGAATCAACTCTATTAACCTTTGCTGCTGGAGATGGAAAAACAGTTGGGGGTTCGTATCCAATATCTGCATACAAAAATGGCACTCTGAATTTTCTGATCAACGAAAAACAGGAATCTGTCCCGATCATCCCAAAGAAAACCAAATGACTAACATGAGTACTGATGATTTCCAAGTTTCAGACAGAATGATTTAAAACTCCACATGGCCAACAAAAATTGGCATGGAAGGGTAGAAAAGTAAATAAACAAGAATATTCCAGAAGAGACAGATTTAAAATCAAACAAGGCAAAATTAGCAATTTAACAGCAAATTTTTCTGAGCAAATTATCAACAAAACTGGTATTAGAACAAACTGCCAAAATCTCAATAATGAACTCTTATTTCCAAGAAGGCCAGAAGGGTACCACAAAATTAATGAGGGAGGTTTTATTGAGAACTCTTATTTCCAATAAGGTAACCACAAAATTAATGAGGGAGGTTATCTTCTAAAGCAACATTTTAGGCACCCACAGCATATGCCTTTTATTTGTCACTCAAAACAATGTTTAGTAACTGTTTTCAAATTGAAATCATTATCGGATAAGAAACTTGTTAGATTATTATGTTTAGAAAGAATTGGGATCAGAGGATTCCTCAAGTAAAAAGGAAAGGAACAAATAGAGACTCGGCAACTACATATTGCCCCATGAGTTGGCACTGGCAGCATCTCAGTTGGATAGAAGAACACACAAACAAATGATTGGATGAGAAATAGGTCGTATCCATGGATGCAGCAAGTACCAGTTAAAGGACATGGTTTGGCATCCATAGGTTTCCAAAGTTATTAAGTATGGTTCCAAAGGCATGTCCCAACTACGACGGTCGTTGATAACTACACAGAGCCTGAATGATCTCTCTAAAATCACATTTTCACTCCCTTTCTTTCTTCTGACAATATGTAGTGACCTCCCATTTGTTAAGTTGCCGTTAATGTGCTTAACCAAAAAGCTGATGCAGCATGTTAACATATCAACAAAATTGTCACCATAAAAAAATCGAGGTCATTCCAAGATAGGATAAGATCATTCACAGAAGCACAAGGGAGAAATCATAAACCTGCAGTTTCCACTACCTGCATTCAGCTGAAAACTCTGACACAGGAAGTTGGCATAACTATAGAAACAGAAGGGGAGGTCCGTGTTAATTGCTGTTTAAGGTAAGAACCCTGTAATTAACCCGGACTATTATACCTAAGGAATGGTTCCATGGTCAAGGACATGTCTGAAGGACCACAGAAAGTGAACTCCTCAACAGAAGTCATAACTGATAACACCTCACGTCCTTCACATTTTCTGGGTAAATAAAGGTAGGAAAGATAACGAATGTCCAAAGTGTCACGTGACAAACAGCCGAGCAACTAGCTGTAAGAAAGGAGAAGAATTACACATCTTAGGTAGACTAATAAATCCGTGAGGGAAAGGCCTTGAGCTGATCAATAATCCCTAAACAAAAGTTTATCTAGGATTTCTTGAGAGTTGAAACAGCTAAACTATATACCCATAGCATCGATTAACTAAAATCTCTCAGCACTTGATCAAGTGTTTCTGGAACAAGAAGAAATAAGTAAAGCTTCATGTCTCCTCATCACGGTTACATAAGTAAAAGGGTGTTGTCTATTAGCATAGTTGGTTTTCCTTCAAGAAAATAGATGGTTAGAAGAAACTCAAGACTTCCTACGACTCCCGAGTCTGATAAAATGGTTAACTGCTCAATTTTGTTTGAATTGAACCAGACCAGGCTCTTTCAAAACAAAAACAAAACAAAAAAACCAACTAGACCAGGCATCATCTTACTGAAGCAAATACAAGGATGACAAATTTTCTGCAGCTTAAGGAAGAACAAAGTTGAGCACTAAGAGAAGAATTTCAGAATTTCAGCCTCTTTCGAATAAGTGAATACATAAGTCCAACCACCTTGACAAGTCAAACTCTCCTAATTTAGCAATTTATAAACACCAAACATGTATTTCGTTGAGAAGATAACAACAGACTAACAACGGTATTATTTTACCTCAGGGTTCAAATCATTAACTTTTTCAATCGCATCCTCAACGTTCCCTGATTGAACTGCCTTTTTGACTGCCATGCGATCTGTTATTGTCGCAAGATCTATGTCTGCTTTACATCTATAAGGAGTAGCATGTATGTGAAATGAACCATAGTTGCAAGTTATCCTACCATCAACAAATACATTTAAGAACATCCAAAAAAACAGGGAAGCTATTAGGAGAGGCTAAAAGGATACGTTCAGTTCCAGATTCCATTCTGAACTTTTCAGCTGCATCAACATAACCCTCTGTGACAAGAAAGTTCATCACCAATCTATTCATATCTTCTTTCCTAATCTTTACATCGTTAAGCTTTTTCTCCCACTCCTCTCTTGTAATCAATTTCTTCGAAGTAGCCTGTCAATAGAGACACCATAGACATAGCAACCTTTACATGTGAAAAATTATTCTACCATCACTTTCATATGTGTTCTGATATACAACATGATAAGAGGAAAATGTGGCCAAAGCATATTCAACTCTGCAACCAGTTACAGCAATAGGATAGACTATAGATAGTGCGTTTCGTATACATCGAGACTTGTTGTTTGATTATTACGTCATTCCATACAGCACACCAAAAAATTGCAAGGCTGATGGAACGCATACTAAAATTTGAAGGCATCTATAACCCCTGATCTTTAGACCTACTCTTATATTCCATTCCTAAACTACATCAAATAGCTAAGACGTTCCAAAATAAGTTTTAGAGTGAGTTTGGGACATCATTGATGGGGCTTACAGAGCAATCCCATACATTCCTCGCCAAGTGGTGGCGAGAAGATTGGGTACGAGTAAGAGAGCCAAGGGATTTGACAAAATAAACTATGAAGTTCAAAAAGTAAAAAGCCAATAATAGTCAATTGTCACGGTTGACCCCATTTCCTGATTGTGACTTCTTTTGAAACACGTATTTTAGATTCTAGAATAGTAAAAGCCACAATTCCGTGTGTTCTTTGTGGTGATTATTCATATACATGTGCATAAACATGCACAGGACACGTAGTCACCAATAGTATCTAGACTAATTTAGGCTCAATGGTCAGTACAAAATCCCAACATCTTCATTTCATACCACCCAAGAATCGAACAAATATGACCTATGCGAAGATCAACAAATACGTATACCCACCTGTAGACCAACATAACTATACGCACCTACCACATTTAGTTATTTAGCTAAACCTGTAAAATCTGTATGCGCTTCCTATGCGTATCTCTACATACCAATTCATTTGTATCTATGAGGATGTGTCATAGGTGCATAAGAAAAGGTAGAAAAACTCATATATATCCCGTAATTAAACGACAGTCGACAGGTACAGAACCAAAACAACTTCATTTTCACGACCCAAGAATCTAACAGAAATTATTGTAATGAAGATAAGAAGATCATATACCAACATATCTGATGCACCTAAAACACTACGCAATTAGTTAAACGAGTCAATTGGGTACAATTAAAAAAGAATTAGTTGGAGTTGGGAACACGAACTTGAAATCAGGACGCGACCCGTAACGTAAAAAGTAAAAGGACTACAATTCAGCAAACTAAACCCTGCTCCCTGTTAACCAAACAGGAGAGACATAATCCAAGAACATCAGTTATAGAGTTGAAGAACTGAAAACCCTAGGATAGTCAATTCTTACTGTTGACCCCATTTTCTATAAAAATCCCTGTGGCTTTGACTACTCCGTACGAAAACAAAGATTGTCTAATAATTCACAGATTTAGTTAATTACCATACGCAAACCCTTGACGCCTTCCAATAAAATTTGCTACTTATCAAGGAAAAAGTTAATTACCATAGGCAAGAAATGCAACCACATTTCGCGTGTATCGCACATATAATTCTATACTTCCATATACTTACCAATGTAGAACCAATGGTTTTCAGTTAGGCACAATGCTCAGTACTACGGCGAAACATCTTCGTTTCATACAACCCGAGGATCAAACAACACTGATTGTAGTGAAGATAAAGACATACCCATACAAAGAAATTATATTCTACTAGTTTTTCTATAATTATAGTTATATCCATTATATAAATACCATAAAAATAAAAAAATAGATTTTGTACTCTTTGTCTATCTTTTATCCCTACGAAATACCAGACGAAATAGTACACACAACATCCGCAAAATTCGCTATGCGCTTAACAAGTCAATTTGGTAAATTACTAAGAATTAGTTGCAAAACACAAACTCAAAACGAGGATGCAGCCCTTACCGTAAGAATAAAAGCAATAAATTCAGGTCAATCCTGCTCTATGCTAGGCCAACGGGCCAGTCATACTACAAGAAAATCAACTCCAATGTTCAAGAACTAAAAACCCTAGAAAATTCTGTCACAGAACAAGCCCCCCCTGTTTTATCAATAGCTCTAGGGTTTAGCCAGTGACTTCTTTGGGGAACACATACTCAATTGGCATTAATTGCCACGTTTCTACTCGTAGTTCCACAAACACATACAGACCTATATATATATATATATAGGCAATCCTATATCCTATATGGGTTTAATTAGGCACAACGATAACATCTTCGTCGAGAATCGAACACAAGTCATAGAAGTGAATGAATTCAAACAAATACCATCAGATTCCCTCGTGGATTTTGCTAGTCACTTTCCTTCTTTGCGTCCTGCTTTAGTTCTTTGAAACCCTAGTGTTTTGACGGGGCGGGCTCTAGTTCTAGTCGTGGGGTACAGATTTTGAGTCGAAGCTCTGATGTTGGGGATCCTGTGGTAAATCAACCTAAGGAGAAGGGTATTGCAGCTAGCCCTCGAACTGGGCAGAATGATGATGTTCGTTCAAGCCCTAAGCGTGTTTCTGCAGGTAATTTGGTTCAAGCGGAACTTGAGAACCCTCTTCCAGATGCGAACCCTAAACCTTCATGGTCTGAGGTTGTTACGCAGGATAGGGGCGCATATCGTATGAAGTTTTCCTATCATCCTCCACAGATCAAAGATGCTAAGTTAGTGGTGTGTCCTCCAGAGGAGGTTATTGACGCTGGTGTTTCTATAAGTGCGATACGTTAAACGAGTCGATTTGGCAAATTTTGGGGGATTACCATTGCTTCAAGTTCAGCGAGTTGACGAATGACGATCCAGAACAATGACATCAGTGGCAAAACAAAGCCTTCGAACCCATCTAGAGTCGCTGTCTTCCTGAGGATGGCGTAAAAGCAACAATTTGTGAGACCAAAAACCCTAGGGATTGAACTCAAGATTATATACATCTAGTGTCGTTCTGCAAGCAGGTTGCATGTGCGAGGAAACAAAGGGTGAATCACACTGACCTCCCCGAGGTTTATCACAAATACACATACTTCTTTATAGTTCCTGAAATAACACTGTCATCCTCTGTCAGGTTTTTTTTTTTTTTCCATTCTTTTCTTTTTTTTATCACTTCCTCCGTCCCAAAGTATTTGTCCGGTCCACAAAACGAGAACAAAAAATAAAGCATTTATTTTAAGAAAAAATTCAAACTTTTTCCATAAATTAAAAGAATTCATTGAGATCTAGTAAATTGTTGAAAAAAAATTAAATTTTTCTTGCAAAAATTGATTTTTTTTACGTCCTCATTTTGCGGACCGGACAAACATATTGGGACAGAGGGAGTATCAGATAGTAGGAATATTTTGTTCATGTTTCTTCGGTGATCTTGGGGCACCATGTCCCGCTTGAGTGACACCACGTGTTGTCCCGGCCGAGTGTGATGCAGATGCCATAAGGGAGGAGTATCTTAGGCATTTTAAGCTTAGGATGGCAAAATCGTAAATATGCGACTATGGAGTTAAGCAACGGGCCCATATGGGTTTGATCCGAAACGGCCCAACGGTCAAGACACATGCCTTTGGCCATGTACCATGTACCATGTTACCATGTGTTTTTTGGCCGTTTAGGGTTCCGAAAGCCTAAATTTGCCGTTTAAGGAAATATTTGACTTGCTTATAACTTGGGCAAGGAGAATCCGAATTAAGCCGTTCTTTAGGGAGAAGTCTTAGAATTTCTTCTATTTTCCAGTTTGCTATTATTCTGAATTTTTCCGTTTTTGGTAATTTTCGTCATTAATTGATTCGGTTTTCGGTTTGGGGCGAATCAATTAGGGTTAGGATTTTCTCTACTATTTAATAAGTTGTAAGCCTTCTGGGTAAGACAGTTGTTGATTATTATTGAATCAAAAAGAGTCTAGCAAGCGTTTCTCTAACTTCTATCGTTTGTGGTTTTCTTGTTGCACAATTATTTCTGTAGTCATACGGCGCCCTACATCAGAGTGGGACCTGCTTCGGTCTTGCTCTGATGATTGGAAACGTTCACTTCGTAGAGCTCATCAAGTAAAATAGCTCTGCAAAAAAATCAGCTCAATCGGATATCATTAAGTGTCAAATCCAAATATTTTTATCTTAAAAAGAATGAATCCGAAATACTGAATCAAATCTAATGAAACTCATTATTGGCAAATTATAAGGGTTCCGATCAAGCACTTAATGATATTCAATCGAGCTAATTTTTTGCAGATTTGTTCTACTCGACGAGCTCTACGAAATGAATGTTTTCGATTATTGGAACAGGACCAGAGCGGGCCCCACTCTGGCAGGATAACAGGTGATGTCCCTCAAGAAGGACAACAGTGCCCCTAAATCCCAGAGGCGGATTCAACTAAGGCACGAGAGGGTCACGCGACCCTCCTGAAATTATCAGAATTTTGTGTGTGTGGATTGAAACAGGAAGTAATATTTACTCCCTCCGTCCCGAATAAAAACTAGTTATATTTTTAAATTGGTAATGAATTTTATATATAATATTTATGTTGTTTGATAGATTTCGATTAATTCTATAATACAATGTTTTAAATTCACATAAAATATTATAGATTATAAGATATAATCAATTGAAAAATGACACGAACTATCAAAAGAGAATGACACAAACTATAAAAAGACTATTAAATTGGGAGTGAGTGATTATTAAAGGGTAGTGATTTTGCCACACATTTTTTTGACAATGCCACACTCTGCAAGTATATTTTTACAACAAAAAATACACTTGCAGGGTGTGGCATTATCAAAAAAGGGTGTGGCAAAATCATTTCCCTTATTAAACTACCCAAAATAGAGACAGATTGACCTTTAGTTCAAGTGATTGTCGGCTTGCCCTTTGAAAACTTGTTTTTAACCGCTTATGCGGTTGGGGAAAAAACCTTTTCAAAACTTGCAACTAAATAAAGTTGAACCATGTTCATCCTAGACCACAAACCCAACATACAATTCTTCCTCTCACACAAATAAAAATCTAATACTATTATCTAGTAAAAATGTAAAAACACTAGTACATCTATTTTTTATTCTTGTTTTTTTGAAAGTAAAAACACTAGTACATCTATTTTTTATTCTCGTTTTTTTGAACTCATGTTGTCTTTATATTGGATTGTACTCCCTCCGTCCCTATTTAATTGTTCACTACCGTTGAAAATGCACGCAAAATCGTAGTGGACAATTAAATAGGGACGAAGGGATAGGGCTGTAAATGAACCGAGCAGCTCGCGAGCTCGGCTCGGTTCGGCTTGACTCGGCTCGTGCTCGAGTATTCGACTCGTTTACTAAACGAGCCGAGTGGAGCTCGGCTCATTTGACAAAAGCTCGACTCGTTAAGGGAAACTCGACTCGATTAAAGAGGCTCGTTTAGTAAATGGCTAAGCTCGGCTCGTTAAGGCTCGAGCAAGCTCGAGCTCGAGTTTTTGGCTCGTTAAGTAAACGAGCTCAAGCTCGCCAAAGCTCGGCTCGGCTCGTTTACACCCCTACAGAGGGAGTAAGTTTTTTTTATTAAATTTAATTATGCTCGAAAGGTGACCCCTCTGTTCAAAATTCTAGATCCACCACTGCATGCTACTGTGCCTCAATAACCCTCCCCACCACATATTCTTGTGGGATCTATATACGTAGTACTGAAGCTCTACAAAAATGTGAGATGATAAAGGGTATTGGAGTATCACATGGGTATGACCCGAGACCATTACCTATCAGTCTCCACAAGTGCACAAACCAAACGTGAGAGTCTTTGAACCAGAATCTTAACGGTGCCCCCAAACCACTGAACAATCTCTGAACCAGAATCGTTTCCTATGGTTTTGCGAGTTCCTTCGAGTCTTTTTCATCTAATCTAACGAGGGAAAAAACATGAAAAAAAAAAAAAAAAAAGGGGGAAGACACCCACGTCAGAATGCATCCAAACGTTTTGTATATGTCAACTTGAAACTATATACATAAATATTTTTGCACACTTAACCGTGGTTAATAGCTGTGTGAGATCAATAAACTAGGTTTTCGTATTGAATAGTGCATAAAAAACTAATTAAGTCAACATGTGCTGATTATTATATGCTATATAACAAGATTGGAATCATATATTGTATATATTCTTCATCAAATGCATACTAAATTTAACATATAGTAACAAATTAAATCGCTTTACCTAACGCACTTAGAATTATTAATGCTAGATTAAAAGTGTGATCAATAGATATTAAATTCACAACTAGCTAGTGGAACAATCTCATCTATCTCTCTTGACTAATAGTCTCATAACACACAATACAAAGTATCTTTGATAACGCACGTCAAAATGGTAATTTACTACTCATAAAACCTCGGCTTCAAAATTGAGGATGTCAATTTTTTTTTGAAGGCTAGCCTTATGTGGTAATTTGACATGTTAAATTTGATACCTTTAAGATGCCCACTCCAACCATCGTGTCAAATTTATTATTTTAGAAAGTTTTAGAGAATATAAAGCAATGAAATTATCAATTTTGATATCAATGTCAGATTTGACATGAGAGAGGGAATGCCAAATGATACATAAAGCATATTACGTTTTGGTTGGAGTTGCTTGGCATGTCAATTCTTCCACTTGGCATGCCATGTCATATTTGACATTCTTATTGGAGATCTCCAACACTTGACTTCAAATTGGAGATGCCAAATTTTTATGGAAGGCAATGTGGCATTTTGGCATCTCCAATTTGATATCTAAGAGCATCTCCAACCCTTGACTTCAAATTGGGGATGTCAATTTTTTTTTGAAGGCTGATGTGGCATTTTGGCATCTCCAATTTGACATCAAAACCTCCTCTCCAACCCTTATGTCAAATTCTATTTATTTGACGTCAATTATCTCTCTCCAACCCTTAGATCAAGTTTACCAGCTACTTCAAAGTAGCTTTATAGCCATTTTACCTCACAAAAAGGGGATATGTACCCAAATAGCAGAGTAGCTAAAGAGAGAGGTAAAATGCCTTCATCTACAGTTCTAAGCTAAAAATAGCTCACAACTATTCATAAGCAATCTATTTTTTATTGTTTCCTCTCTCTCTCTCTCTCTCTCTCTCTCTGACTCTCTCTCTCTATTAATATTTTAATGAAGAATATGTAAAATAGATTATATTGGTGTAGTGTTAAAAAAATGTGAGTAGGTAAAATGAAAAATATGCACTGTTCAAAAGTTGTTTTAGCAAATAACTGGTAAACTTGCTCTTATGTCAAAATACAAATAGTCATTTTTTGAAATTTGGCAGGCAAGGTGTAGTTAGTCAAAGTTGGCATGCTTCCTCCCCCATTCATCCATGTCAAAAGCCACGTAGGATTTGGCCTAAAACAAACATCTGGGTTGGTTTGTCAATTAGTGTCAAATATTACCGTTACAAGCTCCACATCAGATTTGACATCTCCCATTGGAGATGCTCCAACCCTTGACTTCAAATTGGAGATGTCAATTTTTTTTTTGAAGGCTTATGTGGCATTATGGCATCTCCAATTTGACATCAAAGCCTTCTCTTATGTCAAATTCTATTTATTTGACATCAAGCTATCCTTCTCCAACCATTAATGCCAACCCTTATGTCAAACTTTGAAAGGAGAAGAAAATTTCAAACGTTCAAAATTTCAAAATCTAGCCCACTTTTGAAATTTGGCATTTTGTGTCTTCAAAATTGGCATGAGAAGGCTTGCCTTCAAATCCATGTGTATTTGTTATCAAAGAAGGCTGTTAGGTTGGATTGAATTTCGGTGTCAATTTTTACCGTTAAAATGTCCACGTAGGAATTGTCATCTCCCATTGGAGATGCTCTAAGCCTCCTCTCCAACCCTTATGCCAAAAAAATAGAGCTCAAGAACTTAAAAGGAAAAAAAAAAAAAAAAAAAAAAAACTCAAACTTGCACAATGTTTGAACTCAAAAGGTAAGTTTTTTAAAAGGAAAAAACTCAAACAGTAAGTTTCGTACTTTAAACGGTTAGAATTTGAAAATTGGCATAGGAGCTAGGGGCTGTCAAAATTGGTAGGTGGTGTCAGCTTTGACATGAGTGAAGGCATATGAGTTTGGCTTGAGAGTTGATGTCAAAAGTGACCGTTAACTTATCCACCCCAGCTTTGACATCTCCTGGTGGTGGAGATGCTCTTACCTATCTAAGAAATTATGGATTGTGAAAGTAGACTTTGAACACTCGTTAAATAAAATGTAGCAATTTGTTCAATGCTCATAACTTGTTCTTTTTTAACTATCCTTAATTATAAACACTCCTTGTCAAAGAATATCCAACAATTTTCAAAGCCAAACCTATCTTTATGATAATTTACGTGCGAGAGTTTCAATATTAGACGAGAAGTGTGATGGACACAAATGTTCAAACATATATTAAAATATCAAATGTGTTCAGAACCACTGGATTTGTCACGCCCTCGATTTTCAACATAAATAAATAATAACATTTCAACAAAAGACCCTCGCATATAATAAGTATTATCCAAAATGAGTTCCCACGTGTTTAATTACAATCAAGCTCCCCAGTTTAAAAGAAATACATCCTTGACCCTGCGGCCCAAATTAACATCGATACTAGTACGGAGTGTTTAGAGGATTACAAACCCTTGTCAAAAGGTAATACAAGGGTAAAATTAGTTACAAAGCCATCTTCAATCAAAAGGAAATTATTACAAAGATGATTAAGTAACTAAGTCAAGGTTAGCCTTCAAAAAAGTCTTCGCATCTCAGAACTCGAAGTATGCATGCTATGGACCGGCGTTTGAACCTGAAAAGAAGGATTTTGCTGAGCTACACTAGCCCAGTAGGAAGTTCTCTAC
>JAOTQK010000012.1:9965280-9990832 GCA_025642025.1 Rhododendron ferrugineum
CAACTTAGATACTTAAAACGATTCTTTTACGCATTAAACGATATCCGAAATTAAAATAAATTCACGAGTCTCTACAGGATTCACGTGGGTCCCATATAGTGCATATGGAACAAGTACACATTGCATGGTACCATATGCATTTTGTGTTTGTGTGTGTGTATATATATATATATATATGTATCCGAACATATATGTCGCAAATCATGTTCCTTATCAAATGCTATCAACTTCTTTAAGTTCAATTTACACGGAAATTCGTCCCAATTTTAATTGGGTCCCCGGCCCGCCGGTGGATGATGAGATTGGTCGGTTATGAAAAGTCGATGGGTACATAAGTTGGTCCGAATACCCGACTTATTAAAAAAAAAAAGCATTTTCCTTGTTAGATAGTGATGCTGCAATGGTTAAGGATAGAATGCGAGAGCAAAAGTTATTTATCTTTTGATGATCAGCGAGAGCCATATGGGTCACCTTTCCGGGATTAGGAGGAGGGAAAAATTTGGGTTGAGCCATTTTTCATGAAATTACCAATAAGGGAAACGCCAGAAATAGTTTTTGAGTGCACAAAATTTGGTTCCAGATTTAGAGATGGCAGATGTTTTCGTTGAAATTGTGACTTTGGCAAAGGTGATGAGCAAAGAGATTATAGTCCAGCGGAATTCCCTCTGCAGAGCAGCTGATTTGATGGTCGCTTATCTCGGCAATCGACGGCTCGAATCTTAATCGAGTCATGGACGGCTCAGATTTATATGTGATGATTCGATCCGGGCCGTCTGTGCCGAGATGAACGACCGCTCTGCACCCGCTCGGAACATCCCCAGGTTAGTGCAACGGTGCAAGATCGGCGTTTACGAGTGATATTATCCGGTTCGAGCCCAAAAAGCCCTCCCACATATGAAAAAGCACGGTCAATGAGATGCTGTTAAGTGTATAGTAATCACCAAGTAATTGCCCCCCTCTGAAAAGAAACTTCTCCTCCAAATCCAGGAATCATCTTCTGTATCGAAATTTTCTGTACCTCTACCGGTGCGTTTCCGGCCATTAGATAGCATAAAGACTCAAAACTCAAAAAACAGTCGTACAATCTAACGACTCAAAACATCTCGGTGAGACGTACACCAATTTTTCGGTGTGGAAGAATGGGACTCGGATCCCCTGTCCGAGTTTCCCTGTCCTGCCCCTCTGTCCCACCCTTCTCCAACTGCCACGTTCCTCACTCCAACCCTCTTCAACTTTTTCTTTCACTCCAGTTCAACCCAATTCCGTTCCCTTTTAGTATTCCCTCTTACATTAGTTCCCTTAAATGAATCAGACATCTTTCTTTAACACCTGTCATCCCAAGAAAACAATATTTGTTCAAGTGCAGTAGTAAAACTAAACCTCGGCACTTGTTTAAAAAAAAAAAAAAAAAAAAAAAATCCTAATGAGCATTTGGGTAGTTTTGGCAAAAAAATCTACTTTCCTGATTTCTTTTGATAAGACGAATCAATAAATCACAAAAATTTGACGCAAAATTAATAAATACAAAAAAATTTGAATAAAACCAAATAACTAAGTCATTTTTTTAGCCAAAACTACCCAAATACTCATTAGGATTTTTTTTTAAACAAGTGCCGAGGTGTAGTTTTACTACTGCACTTGAACAAATATTGTTTCTTGGGATGACAGGTGTTAAGAAAGATGTTTGAGGCTCCGTTCTACTTTCTTTTTAAACCTTCCTTTTCAAAAAACATGTAATTTCAAAATCAAATATAATGAAAATGAAAAATAATTTTTCAATTTTTTTTGCACCATATAAAAGATCTCAATGATATCTATTAAACAAGATCCATATTGGTAAAAAATTATTTGCATAAACACATGATTTTTGAGCTTGAAATTACATTTCATTTTCTAAAACTTTCTTTTTTTAGAAACCGGAACGACACCTGATTCATTAAACAGTAAGTCTAGGTACACTACATCTATCCACTATATTTTTTGTGGGGCCCACTTTGGGTCATACAAAAATACGGAAAAATTTCCATAAATTTAAAATAATATATTATGAGGCCTTGTAAAAAATCAGCTTCAACAAATATCGGTAAGTATTATTTCTGGATTCGTAAGGGCGAAACTGTGCAGTTGAGCAGTTTCACCCCTACGAATCAAGAAATAATACTTATCGATATCCGTTAGAGTTGATTTTTCACATTGCCCCATAAAATATTATTCTAAAATTTATGAATATTTTTCTATGTTTTTTTGAGACTCGAGGTGAGCCCTACAAAAAAATGTAGTGAATGAATGATAGTGTGCGTGGCATCCCTCTTCATTAAAGGGAACTAATGTAAAAGGGAACGGAATTGAGTTGAACTGGAGTGAGGGAAAAAGTTGAAGAGGGTTGGAGTGAGCAACGTGGCAGTTGGAGGGGCAGAACAGAGAAACTCGGACAGGGGATCCGAGTCGAGAGTGCCAAATCCATGCTCCTAGTGTGAAAAGGACACCAACAAAAGAGAAAGAAGAAAAGGCGCGGAAAGGACAACGAAGAATAATAATAGAACTACTACTAACCGACTTTTCCCACCCTCTCCCAGTTAAAATTAGGGTTAAAATTTACAAACCCCCAGAAAACAAGGAAAACGCACGAATCAGTCCTTAACCTGCGCACTCCCCCCCTTCCCCTATCCCCCCCTCTTTATCCCGCGCCTCACCCCGTCCTTCACGACTCTCTCTCTCTCTCTCTCCAAAATTTATCACAAACACAGAAACCGCAACGAAATTTCTCGCTAAGTGCCTCTAGATTCGTCTAGAATACCCCCATATATAATATATATGTATGCGTGTATGGATACATATCATACGTAAGTTCGAGAAGTCTTCCCCGTGGTTTCGTTGATAAGGAGAATTTGACGTTGTCTCTGGAGTACATGCTTCGTACGTCGAGGGTTTTGTGATCGAAGGCAGGAGATACGGAAGGCTAGGGTTTGCGGTTGATTTGAAGGAATTGCGATGTTGATGGCAGCAGACGATAGATCGGACCTGTGGCAGCAGACCATCGACATCGACGACGACGGCTGCGACGACGACGACGACGGCCTCTCCATCGACATCGACTCGCTGTGGGAGATTCTCGGCGAGAGCCCTCCTGACCCCGGCCCTTTGCAGGTCGGTTGTGATTCGTATTGTTAGGGTTTTGTTTGTTGTGGAAGATTTCGCAAGTTGATGCATGTGTGGTGTATTAATCGTAAAGCGCCTGGAATAATTCAGTGTTGTTTGCTTTCTTATGATATCTTAAAAGATCTTGTTAAAATTACGGGAATGCTAAAGAGAACGCAGTGGGCTTTTGTTAATAATGTTGAAAAAGTGTATTGAGATGTGGGGAAAGTGTAGTGAAAAGTGTAAAAAATGCATTGGAGGTTGTGTTTTTTTTTCCACTTTGTTTAGCTTAATGAAAACCTAGTGGGCTTTCGATGGCAGTACCCTAAAATGACATTTGTCATGCTCTATCTGCTTTTGAACTATATAGGGCTTGAGTGGAAGTAAGTGAGCTATTGTAATTTAAAAAGGTGCGCGTGTTGTCAAGTAGTAGTAATTGGTTTTGGAAGTGTACATGCTTAAATATTTAGACATCTACGGAAATATTACTTCATATGAACCTGGTATTTCTTCCCTCCGGGTTTGGACTGCAGAGGGCATTCCAAGAACTCGCAGCCGTCACAAAAATATTTTCAATGTAAGAAAGTATCTTACCGGTAAGTGTCTTTTGCAAATCTGGACCATTGATCATCAAGATGGATGGTTGTGACGAGACTGCTTCCGGCAATCCAAATGCGGATCAAACAGAGAAGCCAGGTCCTCATAAATGAGCAATTTTGGGAATTGAGTTGGTTGTTCTGGTGCGAATAGGTTTCACGTATACACGGGAATCGGTTGTCCAGGCTGGAATTCAAGGGTTTTTCTATACACGGGAATCGGTTGTCCAGGCTGGAATTCAAGGGTTTTTCTGTACATGGGAATCGGTTGTCCAGGCTGGAATTCAATGGTTTTTCTCGTTTGTGAAAGCTGAAGAACCATGTTGAAGATCATGACATGATTAGGTTTTATTGTGAAGTTGAGATGCATATGAGAATTAGTAGTGAAGAGTCTGGAATTAGGTGTTCTTTGGTTTGTGATATCCTAAGAACCATGTAAGAGATCATGACTTGATTCGGCTTTGTAGTAAACTATTCAAAGTCTGGAGCAATTAGGATACACATTTGTTGTGGTCCTGTGGAAGGTTTAGATACAGGAATCAGTCGTTAGAATTCTGGAATTCTGTGTTCTTTGATGTGTAATACGATTAAATCTAAAGAATCATGTTAACGAAAAACGAGGATAACTATTTGAGTAGATTGCTATTTTTTTTTCCAGGTGTAAATAACTGGTTAGATATATTACCAGAAAACTAGATTTTGCAATTTACAATGAAGCTCGTTGCACTTCCCCAAAGGGCGCACATGAAGCGCACATCCGGACTAACCAACTGCAATTGGAGGAAACCCTCGGACTAACCCAGAAAGATTACTCTCACAACCCAAGAAGCTAGGAAAAACCACATCTCAGTGTCCCAAACGAGAGGAACATAACCGTACTTCTATCTGTTGAAATACTTGAACTTTGAAGTTTGATCTGATATATTGTAATTGTTATATCGAAAGATACACTTTATTTTATTTTTTTTGTAGGTTTACTTGCCTGTATACTATAACATTTATGTACAATAAATTTTGTTAATTTGTCAATGGGTGTTTGGGTTAGCTGATTAGAAATGATATTTATTCTAGTTATAAGAGTTCTGATAATGTAGGCCAGAGGGTATGCAGTGTGTAGCTTTTGCCTATGGTGGGATGATTTTCGGTTTTTTTGTTGTTAAAGAAAATTAGGTGCAGGGTATGGTGTTTTCAGTGTTTAGTGGCTTTTACTTACGAGTTAAAAAATAATATAACACATCCTTGAATGACAGTTTGCTAGAATGAGATTTTAGTGGGTAAATGTTGTGGGTAAGTTGATGATGCAAGGGAGGATGGGCCAGTTTTAATAATTTAGCTATGTTATTGCAAGTAGCCAACCCCAATTGATTGGGACACAAGGCTCGGTTTTTGGTTTGGTTTGGTTGGCTATGTTATTGCAATAAAGAGTGCTCTGTTTCTTCAAGATTTTTTTTTGTCTGTTTATGTGGTTCCATTATACGCTTGAACATGTGGTTTCTGCATCTATTTGCAGTTGAATTTTTTCCTTTAAATTCAGTTATATTGCTGCAGGCTGTCACCTCAAAGTAATTTCACATCCTGAATGACCCATCTTCTCCCACTGTTTTGCTTTGAGAAAGGGGTCTAAAAAATGAAAAGAAAAAGTAACATGTTATACAAGTATTCTGGCTGTAGTTGTTGTGATAGAGGTGGCGTGTCATCTCTGGCCTGTTTCTCACTCTCATGTAAATAATTGATTTGTTTTTCCATCTTAAGTTATTGCGTAAACAAATTAGTTGTTTTAGCTTCTTCAAGGAGCATACCTGTCTTAGACACTGAACCACACAAGCTGATTTGCAGGATAATCCGGGGGATTTATCAGGAGAAAAAGTGCAGCAAGGTCAGTCACCGTCTGATTCGGGCAGCAATGAACACTCCATCCTTGGATTGGATAAAAGTGTGATTACCTTGTTGATATTTTCTTAGGGCTTCTCAATTTTGTGTGTATGTGTGTGTGTGTGTAACAGCGCAAGTTTCCACTTTTTCTGATGAAGTATTTAGGGGAACTTGGTTTTTATTAAGGTTGTTTTCACCATGCTTGTTTTTTCTGCATTGTTTTTTTAGGATTACCCGAGTTGGAATTGACATCTTCATTTGGGGATGGGTTACCAGGATCTCTCACTTTCTCCCCTTCACACAACTCTGAAGCTCCAGATTCTAGGATGGGGACTCCTGACGATTCTTTTGAGTCCGCTGGGAACTCTGTCACATTTGACCATGAAAAGCAGGGACTGCCAGCTCAGTCTGGTTCTCCAGCTAGCTGCTCCGGAAGTCTAGCAGATTGGATGCTGCCAGCTTCATGTCGTCATTCTTCAATTGCAGGAAGTAATGGAGTTATTCAAAGTGTTTTGTCGTACGGAAGAGATTACCGTGAAGAAACTCAAAATGAGATTCCAAATTGTAGTGCTGCATTTAGTTTCACTGCCGGAGTTGCTAATGATGCTTCAGATTTTCGAGAGGTGTTGGATTCCAATCAACTGAAGAGTGAGAATGAATTTCAACTCGGGCATTCGGAAGGGGATACTTATTCCCAACGTATGTGATTGTCTTCCTATAAACGTTTACTGTCTGACATTTCTGTCGTGCATTTAAACGTACTGCATTGATGATTCTTGTTCATTCCATTTTATGGCATTTCAGATGGATCTCTCCACACATTCATGGGAAAACCAGAAATATTGGAAACTTCCATGATGGGTATTGATGCACTCTTGCCTTGGGCTTTGCATGATGGTTTCAACCTTCAATATATGCCCAGCAGTGATGAAATGGCTACCGATATAGAGGATGAATTAGAGGAGCTTCCAAATCAGACTTCTCTTGTACAAGGTGCCACTGTGTCTGAGGCTGAGGAGGTAAAAGCAGTTGGATCTGTCTTCGCAGAACTGATGACCAATGAGCCTGATGTTAGTGGCCTTAATGTCAAATGCAAAAGTTACAATCTGCTGTCACCAACCAGGGGAGACTCTTTTGGTAAGACTCATGATATAACAAAGTCTAAGAAGGCATTTTTACCGACCTTTACTCCTACTCTGCCAAACATGTCTACCATAAACCCAATGGTTTGCGTGAAAGATGAAAAAAATGATGAATCTGTGCTAGCTCTGAGAAGGGGATATGATGTTAAGTTGTTGCCACCTAATCTGCCTTCTAATTCAAGTAAGAAGCTTTTGTTTCATGCAAAGGATGAAAAAGAAGATCTATTCATTGCATCTAAAAGAGTTCGGCATCATCTTGATAACAATTATTGTCTGGATGCAAAGATCTTAGAGAAACCTCATGTGCAGCCATACACTTCAATGACGAAGATGGGTTATGATGACGTAGAGTGTGAACTGATTCAACCTACGAGCATGGAGACTCATATTTCTAATTTCAGCTGCCAAACAATTCAGAGTAATGCCAAGGGTAACAGCTACTGTGTCGATGATGATGAAGATATCTGTATTATTGAAGATATCAGTGCTCCTTCACGCTCAAATCTATGGTCTATGAATAGGAAGGCCCTTGTTACTCCACAACACTGTACAACTGAAATACAAAATAGAAACCACTTGTCAGGTGAGAAGCCGGAGGAATTCCACAGGCGAGCACAGGAGGAATTCCGCCAGTATGAAAAGGCTGTACTTGCCCGAAAGGAGCAGCATGAAAAGGCGAAAGTTGGTGACCCCCTAAACCCCATGGGGATGGGAGGTGTGAAGCCTAGAGCAAATGAGGAACGGCTTATTGTTCAAGTTGTGTTGCAGGTGAGGTGTGATAGCATATACTTACTTTGCTTATAAATTGGAGTTAAGTGACATGCAGATTTCCAATGGTTTAGACTCCATGTCTGAAAATAGTTTCAATCTATTTATTCGTGACCTGTCGGAATATCCTTTTGTTGAAGTAGTTCGAACATTGGAAATCTTTCTCAGTACTTGTTTGGTCGTACCCCATTCATCCTTTACGAACCATGGATATTTATTAAGGGGATTCATGTTCATATTCTATCTTCATGTTCATATTCTATCTTTATTTGACACCATATATGCTTTGGAAATTCTGTGCAAGTCTTGTTGTTCTTCTACTTCAATATGTTCCTTATTTGGGTAGAAATAGTTCGAACATTGGAAATTTTTCTCAGTACTTGTTTGGTAGTACTCCATTCATCCATTACGAACGGTAGCGGAGATAATTGAGGACCAGTGGGGGCACAGAACCCCACTGTTTTTTTTTTTTGGGATTTGTAGAAAAATTTCTTAGAAGTATTATTAGTATATCACCTTTAAAAATGGAAAAAATTATTGAGTGCTCTTGGGGTGCCACCACATGATGTTGCAACGCCCTTCTCCACATATTTATGCAAGACTCGAGACTATATGTATGAGTCTCACCTAAATATGTGATTAAGAAGAATGTTAGGGCACCTCGTGGCAATGCCCTAAGACCAGTGAATAATTAATTACTCACAGGCAAAGCCTCAATTAGTTGAATTTTCACAGGCAAAGCCTCAATTAGTTGAATTTTCACAGGCAAAGCCTCAATTAGTTGAATTTTCGCCTCAAAACTTTCATGTGTTTAGGGAATTATAATTACTGCATTATCATAAAGTGCACGTCAAATGAGACTCCTTTTTACATTTTCCCTTATCTCTCTCTCTCTCCCTCTCTTCTTAAATCTTTCAATAACTCGTCTCTCCTTTATGTTGAAAAACAATTAGTTAAGAACTAAAAATTGAATTGCTTTATGTATCAAAATTATAACTTTGTCTAGTACATAACATTATTTTTTATTATTTTCTTTGTAGCTATTTTAAGTGTGGTAGTTAAATGTCTTATATTTTTTACGGTCGGTCCAAGCCCGGATAAAAAAGTAGGGTTGTGTGTTATGACAGCCATCACGTAATAGCCCTGTTAGATCTCTATGACATGAATCCTAATATGAATACGTGAAATGCTAGGGCGTTCCCCTAAAGAGGCGAAACCCTTCGGGTGTTTTGAAAAATGAGCAAGGGGCGCCACATCAACGCGCGGGTGTGGTGATAAGTGAGCAAGGGTTTTCTGCGTTTATCTGGACGAGCGCGGATAAAGAGGTTAGCCTAGGAGTATAGGGTTAGGTTAGCAACTTGGAATATAGGTACATTATCGGGTAAGACTATGGAACTAGTTGATACTAAGGATAGGAGAAAGATTAGTATAGCTTGCTTACGGGAGACTAAGTTGGCAGGAGAGAAAGCTAGAGAGATAGAGGACACAGGGTATAAGCTCTACTACCTGAAAGGATAGACATAGAAACGGTGTTGGTATCATACAGTGTTATAAAAGGTGGGATTAATCGCCGGTTAATGGGCGATTAATCGGAAATCTGGGCTGTCCGATGAGATTAATGGCTAAAAGGTTGAATTAGGCAGCTAGAAGATTAATCGGAGTTCGGCGGCGATTAATCGCCGCTTAATTGGTCGGCGTCTAGACGGCGATAGGCGATTAATCAGTTCATGGGCGATTAATCGGCTAATGGGTGATTAGGCGGGGTAAATCTGAATTTTTAGAAAACAAAGGGGGTAACTGTTATACTCATACTAGGTTATTTAGGGCTTCGAATTAGTGTTACTGTGTTAGGGCTCTCATTCGATCAGCCTCTCATCAATCTGGGTCTGGGAAGAAACCCAGTCATCGCCGACTGCCGATGCCAGTACATGGACGATCGCCTCTCATCACCGACGCCAGTCATCACTGCCACCCGTCATCGCCGACGCCGTTCATCACCATTCACCACCTCTCGATCCCCCTCTCTCTCTATGTAATTTCTCTCTCTGTGTAATTTCTCGATCCCCCTCTCTCTGTAGTGAGTAGTAATTTTTTTTTTTTTTGACCAAATTTAACACTGAGTTGTAGAGTAGTGTGGTATTGTAATTACACAGTGTAAATTTATGGTTTGGACCGTTTGGTGTAGCCGCGTAGACGTGTAGTAAGTAACTAGTAAGTATTGACTGTGTGATACACAATTTAGAAGTGGTTTCATTTGGTTTGAACTATGAATATTGATAATAGGGACTCTAGGGAGGTTGTAGAATATTTAAAAAAAAAAAAAAAGACTAATTGCTAAAAGGCGATTAATGGCCGATTAATAGGTCTCGAAGCTTGAAAGTGGTCGGCCGCCTGCCTAGCGCCGAGCGCTTTTTAGAACATTGGTATCATAGTAGCTAAGCATCTTAGGGATTGTGTAGTTTCAGTTACAAGGAATTAGATGGGATTATTTTGGTTAAGCTTGTGATTGGTGAGAATATAGATAATATTGTTTGTGCCTATGCGGCCCAAGTAGGTCTGGATGGTCTTCCTATTGAGCAATTTTGGGATAATATGGATGAAGTGGTACAAGGGGTACCTACGGGAGAGAAGCTGTTTATAGGTGGCGATTTCAATGGTCATGTTGGAGTTAATAGGCATGGGTATGAGGAAAGTCCAGGGTGGTTTTGGGTTTGGTGACCAAAATGAAGTTGGTAGAAGTATCTTGGATTTTGCAGTGGCTTTTGATCTTATAGTTGTGAATACTTCAAGAAGAGAGAGGAAGAGGAACACCTAATTACCTTTAAGAGCGGGTCCAATAGAAGTCAGATAGATTACTTTTTTGTTAGAGGCATTGAACGTTTGGTATGCAAAGATTGCAAGATTATTCCCGGAGAGTGCCTAGCGACTTATGGTGTTAGATATTTGCTTGAAAGGACAACATAGAACAACGAATGAGACTAGACGCCCACGAACTAGATGGTGGTCTCTAAGAGGAGAGAATCTAGAGATGTTCAAGGGCAAGATGCTTCGACAAGTAGGGTGGGCGTTAGATGGTGATAGTAATAGTATGTGGAATACAATGGCCGACACTATTAGAAGGGTATGGAAAGGGGTTATTGGAGAGTTAAAGGGGAAAAGTTTTATATCTAAAGAAACTTGGTGGTGGAATGACGAGGTTCAAACCATTGTAAAAACAAAAAAGGAATGCTTTAAAAAGTTGCAAAAGGATCGAAATGAGGATACTTGTAAGAGTTATAAACAAGCCTACAAGGAAAGCTAAGAGAGCCGTTAGGGATGCTAAGATGGGAGCTTATGTTGATTTTTATGCTAGATTAGATAGTAAAGATGGAGAGAAGAACATTTATAAACTCGCCAAGCTGAGAGAGAAGAAAACTAGAGACTTCTCTCAAGTTAAGTGTATAAAAGGTGATGATTCAAGGGTGTTGGTGAAAGATGAGGAGATCAAGGATAGATAGAAAACGTATTTCGAGAAGCTGTTGAATGAGAACACTTAGACGTCTTTGGCGAGGAGGGATTTGGTGGCCTTGGTGATAGTCTAGGATATGAGTTTTATCGTCGGATACAATAGTCTGAAGTGGCCAATCCTTTGAAGCGGATGAAAATAGGGAAGGCCTTGAGTCCAGCTGGTATTCCTATTGAAGTGTGGAAAAACGTAGGTGCAATGGGGTTGTCTTGGTTGACAAAGTTATTCAACAAGATTATTATGACTAAGAATATGCCTGACGAGTGGATGAGGAGCACCTTAGTACCTACATTTAAGAATAAAGGGGATATTTAAAGTTGCAACAACTATAGAGGCATTAAGTTGATGAGTTATACAATGAAGTTGTGGGAAAGAGTTACTGAGGTTCGCTTGAGAATGGTGACAATAGTGTCGGAGAAGCAATTTGGATTTATGCCGGGGAGATCAACCATGGAAGCAATTTATTTGTTAAGGAGGTTGGTAGAAAAGTATAGGGAGAAGAAGAGGGATCTCCATATGATTTTTATAGACTTAGGTGGCCTTCCACTAAGCACTTTTTGGGCTTTTTCTTGTTTTATCTTGCTTAAAAATCATAATTTTTTACTTTTCCGATTCGTCTTGACGAGACAAATCGAAAAACCAAAAAAGTGAGACGCAAAACTAACAAGCGCGAAAAAATTTGAATAAGGACAAAACAAGAAAAAGCCCAATAAACTTAGTAGAATGCCACCTTAGAAAAAGCCTATGATAGGGTACCCAGGGTTATAATTTGGTAGGTTTTGGAGCAAAAGGGAGTGACAAAAGGATATATCGATGTGGTTAGAGGCATGTATGAAGGTGCCGTTACTACTATTAGATCACCAGTAGGGGAAACAAGCGAATTCCCTATTGCAGTAGGGCTACACCAAGGGTTAGCTTTGAGCCCTTACCTTTTTACCTTAGTTATGGTCCTTATGGATGGGCTGACTAGAAAAATTCAAGATGATATTACGTAGTGTATATTGTTTGCAAATGATATTGTCCTAGTGGATGAAACTGCAAGGGGGGTTAATGCCAAATTAGAAATTTGGAGAGAAGCATTAGAGTCCAAAGGATTTAGGATAAGTAGGAGTAAAACTGAGTATATGCACGATAAGTTTAGCAACAATAGTAGTGCCCAGACAGTAGAAGTGAGGATTCAGGATCAGGAGATACCAAAGAGTGAGCATTTTAGGTATTTAGGTTCAATTTTTAGCAAAGGTGGAAAGATTATGGACGATGTAACCCATAGGATCCAAGTTGGGTGGCTTAAGTGGAGAGTCGCTTCGGGTCTTAACAAATTGAAAGGGAAATTTTACAGAATTGCTATCCGACTAGCAATGCTTTACGGGCAGAGTGTTGGCCTATCAAGAAGCAATGAGTGAGTAAGATGAGTGTAGCTGAAATGAGGATGTTGAGGAGGATGTGTGGTTAGACTAGAAGTGATAAAATAAGAACCGAAACTATTCGTGAGATGGTAGGAGTTGTACCTATACAGGATAAGTTGAGAGAAAATAGATTAAGGTAGTTTGGATATATTTATCGTAGACTTATAGACGCTGTAGTCAAGAAGAGTGACATGATAGTAGCGGATAGTCGGTCCAAGGAAAGAGGAAGACCTAAATTGACTTTGGATGCCATAATACGAAAAGACTTGGGCTTACTAAATCTAAGTGAAGAGGTAGCCCTAGATAGAACTCAATGGAAAAACAGTATTCATGTACCCGACCCCAATTGATTGGGACACAAGGCTCGGTTTGGTATAGTTAAAACACTTTTCAAATAGGAATCTCTCTTGAAGAAAAGTTCAAAGAAAATCAAGACATGTTAGATTCTTAAAAAAGAGCTTCTTTTTTTTTTCACAACGAAGTGGCGTGTATGGATTGTGCCTCCACTACTACAAATTTCTGGTTGTGCCACTGGTTACAAACCAACCATGGATATATATTAAGGGGATTCATGTTTGTATTCTATCTTTATTGGACACTTTATTCTTTGGAAATTCTGGATTAGTTCTTCCACACCAATCCACTCCTTATTTGTTCTAGAAATCACCATGTATAACTGTATACAGATCATAGTAGAAATGTTCATGCTTTGAAGGATTTATTGAGACCGACAGAGTTGCCTTTCTGCTGACTGGCTTTCATTTCTACCATGTTTTTCTGCTGTTGTCTTTGATGGCTGAACTTTTAATGAGACTGGTTTTGTGGCTTTCAGGATCTTTCTCAGCCGAACACAGAAGCTAGTCCGCCGGATGGGCTTTTGGCAGTATCTCTTCTAAGACACCAGGTTTTGAGCTCTTTATTGGTTTATTTTATTGTGTAATATGGGGTTTAGTTAGCATTGGTTCACCACCAATTTGGAGTTCGATGCCTATCTGCATATTCATTTTAGTACCATATTTAGCATTGTTCACCCATAGATGAATGACGTAGTAACGTATTCCTTGAATTTTCTTAGAAGTAAAGATATTGACTAGGCGGGTGGTTGACATCTTGTGTGGAACGGTATATTTAAGGCGTCCGTTGTAGTGAAGATAAATGTACTGTATCATGGGATTTTGTTTCTAGAATGGCTTCCGGAACAATTGCTCAGTTGCTTAAAATGAATTTGGTTGGGTAATGGTGCACGTAATCTAGCATTTTTGGTAGTTATTTCGATGAAAACAAGACAAACGGTTATGAATTCAGTCAACAAGGATAGATGGGATCGTTTATGGTAGAGTCTGTTATCCGAATCAACCTGTTGTAAAGTGGATGGCGTTGTCCTAAATAGGCCTTCTGTAGTTACATATGAACTAGAACCTGGTTTACTTATTTGTTGGTGGCGTGTGCGTGTTTTCTTGCCTTTTTCATTGCCAAAATGACATTGGGTGAATTTCTGCCCAGCGAATTGCTTTATCTTGGATGGTCCAGAAAGAAACAGCCAGCTTACCATGCTCTGGAGGGATTCTTGCAGATGATCAGGTTCCTTTTCTGGGCTTTTTGAATTTTTGATACTTTTCTGGTGTTAAGTGAGGATATTTTTAGCAAACAAACTTATCTTGATGTTGTTCTTAGCTTGTGCCGTCATGCTCTGGCAGGGACTGGGGAAGACTATCTCAACGATAGCGCTTATACTCAAGGAAAGGGCTCCATCTTCTAGAGCTGGTCCAGACCATTTGAAACACAGTGAAATGGAAACCCTCAATTTGGATGAAGACGATGACTATGTGTCGGGGGTTGATGGACCAAAGCAGGATGTCGAATCGTTCCAAGTTTTGGGTAATGGACTTTCACAGAAAAAGAGGGACACTTTTGTGCAAACAAAGGGCAGGCCAGCTGCTGGGACCCTTGTTGTATGTCCTACAAGTGTCCTACGTCAATGGGCTGAGGAGCTCCTTAATAAGGTGACTAAAAAAGCTAATCTATCTGTTTTAGTATATCACGGCGGCAATCGAACAAAAGATCCTTGTGAGCTGGCCAAGTATGATGTGGTCCTTACAACATACTCAATCGTGAGTATGGAGGTCCCGAAGCAGCCTCTTGTTGATAAAGATGATGCCGAGATCGGAAGGCAAGAAGCTCATGTTGTTTCATCTAGTAAGAAGAGGAAATATCCTCCTACTTCTGGTAAAAGATCTGCAAAGGACAAGGAGGGAATGGACAACGGAATGTTTGAATCAAGTGCTAGACCTCTTGCTAGGGTTGGCTGGTTTAGGGTTGTACTGGATGAGGCACAGAGCATAAAAAATCACAAAACTCAAGTGGCTCGGGCTTGTTGGGGGCTCCGTGCTAAACGAAGGTGGTGCTTATCAGGGACGCCTATCCAGAATGCAGTTGATGATCTGTATAGCTACTTCAGATTTCTTAGACACGATCTATATGGTGTTTATAAATCTTTCTGCTCCATGATAAAAGTCCCCATTAGTAAGAATCCAATTAATGGCTACAAGAAGCTACAAGCTGTCTTAAGGACAATAATGCTACGTCGCACAAAAGGTGAATCAATGATGAGGATTTTTTCTGTGAAGATAAATTCTTTATTAAGTGATTATATGAGATGAAGATAAATTCTTTATATGACAGCTACATGAATTTAAGTAGTATGGTCTCTCTCTCTCTCTCCATTTCTTTCTTTCTTTCTATGCATGCTTTCTAGTCAAACTCCGTGTGGAACCTTTTCCGTTCCCTCCGTATGTCTTGTGGTTGCCGCAGTTTTATTTTCATCCTTGTCCCCCTCCTAAGGTGTATGAGTTGGGCCAGGCATTTAACATTCTAGTGGTTGAGCTTAGTAAAGGACTTTTTGGACCTTAATTATTGCGATTGTTCCAGGAATTTTGAGTCCTACTCATTTCTGGCTAGTTGTCATATCCTGTGGAATTACATGGTTATAGTTGTCCTGTTAATCAGTCTTGGATTGGACTAATATTTTTCCATATGCTGTTTAAAGGGAATAGGTACGGTCGTGGTCTGGTTCACTTCACCCTAGCACGTGAGGAAAAATTGTGATCCCTGATTTCCAGTCTAATTGCAAGCCAATGGGCTTGCTGTAGACTGTGCTATGGTAGCACCCGTTACATGTACTCTTTCGATATGTAGATCAGTCTGCTATTAATTTTTGTTTCAATGATATGCATATCTTGTGGATGCCCATACTTACTAGGAGCAGTTTAGTTTTGTATTAGGTACTTGCAACTGTGTTACATCTGGCAGCATTTGCAATTTTAATTACATGGATAGAAATGTCTTTTCTTTCAAATTTTTAATGATGTTTTGTGAACTGCCGCCCCTCAAGTTTTAGAAATTCTACTTTTGCCTATATTTGAAGAAACTTTCATACATGCCCTTTGAAACTTCCTAGATTTTTTATGAACCCACTTTTCTTTTCTTTTCTTGCCCCACAAAACCCCTGCAATTTGCTTGAAAACTGCTTTCGATTTGTTTGCTGTCTTTGGTTCTCTCTACGTCGTTTCTTTCTCCACTCACCCTTATATTTCGCTAGAAGTTTACTTTAAGTTACTTTTATTGTCGAGGAATTTATTTGTGCACTCCCCTTTTGTCCACTTGCACTCCCTTTTCCCTATGTGAAGTCACGAAACTACAGTTTAATATAGTTATCCCTAACTACTTTTTCAACATGGATGGACGAAATTGTAATTCTACTTGAATAAGGCTAAAAAGGAGTGCAGGTGAATGAAAGGAGAGTGAAAAAATCATTACCCAGAACGTTGACCTATCTATCGGGATAAAGTTGTCAGATGTCGTTACTTGCTGCTAAGTGTTGAATTCATCTAATTCTAATGCCCATGCACAGTACCACATTTGCAAAATACTTATTCTATTTGTCAAGGGTGGAACAATTGTTACTAAAATAGAGCATTGTGTGTACATAAAGGGAAGTTCTCTTTATTTATAGTATAACATTGACATTTATACGGTCTGGTGCATGTCCCACAAGGCATAGTGTACACATCCCCTGATGCCATAAGTTTTGAGTTTAAACCTGGTAATTCCAAGAATTTAGAATATTTATTTAGCAGTTGCACATATCAAACCTCTATGTTTATTAAGTTTCCACACTTCTGTTGCAGTTTCGTTAGTGGTCTTTTTTGCGTAAATTGCAATTAGGACAGCATCAATATATGATCTGGTCCTGGTATTTATGGTTGTCATTTTGTTGTAATGTTTTTCTCTAGGCACGCTTCTTGATGGAGAGCCAATCATCAACTTACCGCCGAAATCAATAGAATTGAAAAAAGTGGAATTCACGGATGAGGAGCGGGATTTCTACTGCAGATTAGAGGCTGATTCCCGGGCTCAGTTTGCTGTATGCTTTTACTTTCAAAATACTATCTAATTTTCAATTTATACTTGGTCCTGCTCATGAGACCTAATGGTGTTCGCATTCATAATCTTCCTTTTCCATGTGTTTTTTTTGCTAGGCCCTTTTCCATGTGCTTCCTTTAACCTTTTGATTGGTGTGCTGACAGGAATATGTTGCTGAGGGAACTGTCAAACAAAATTATGTTAATATTTTGTTGATGCTCCTGCGCCTCCGACAAGCTTGTGATCATCCATTACTTATTCGGGGATATAATTCTAGTTCCGCGTGGAGATCTACTGTTGAGAAAGCAAAGAAACTTCCTCGGGAGAAGCAAGTTTGTCTTTTGAATTGTTTGGAAGCTTCTTTGGCAATTTGTGGCATATGTAATGTATGTGGTTCCTGGCCCTTTTATGGAAACTTTTGGTTTTTATTCATTTCCTTTTTCTTGATTGCTGAAAGAAACTCTGTGCGATGTTCTAGTTGAAGATGCCTCTAACAATACACAAATGAACAAATTCCAAGTTCATAGAAAGGGTAAAATAGGGTGCATTTTGCTTGTGTTTCATACATTTTCTCTTCATAGTTGTTCATAACTTAGAAGTTATCAGGAGGAATGAGACTTCTTAGGTCTCTTAATTGATCTATGCTATTTCATAGATTCTTGATTCCAATTTTTTTTTTGTCTTTTCTCATGTGATGTGGAACTCTTTGCCTTTTTACATTTTTTCTTCCTTTTCACCCTTTCTATGTTGTCATCCCACTAGATGTGACCTACACTGACCTTGTACATGATGCTCTTTTTGTGTATGTGATAGATCTGTGACTGATCTAGGTGACCTAAATTAAGTATTCAAAAAGTTTTGTTTCCTTGTATGTTGGACGAAACCTTGTTCAAGGAAGGAAGCACACGATAGAGGTCTTAAGTCTTTGAAAGAATAAATGAACGTTGCATGAAAATAAAATCAGGACGATTAAGTTAGAATTTCCTAAATGAAACATTCAACACTGGAATAAACTGACCAAAGTCAATTGAAAGCAAGAAGAATAAGCGGGAAAAGCCAGTTGTTGAGTTCCAAATAGGAAGCCATTGGATAAATTATTTTCTGGAAGGTTTTTGCTTTTGGATCCTTGAGCCTGAGTTAGGTGAAGGTTCGCACCATCAATTGGATATAGTACTACTGTCTCTGGTAGGGTGCGTTTTTTCTAGGTCTTGCCACTTTGTCCTAGTTTCCTGTGCACTCTTTCTTGGAGGACCCCTCGTGGGCTGCCTTCTTGTTGGTTTATATTTCACTCTGTATCTTATTGTTATTTATTTATTTACATAGAAGACAATGAACAAATACCTATTGGGAGGTTCTAATGTACCATTTTACAAAGCATTGGTTCATCTCCTTCGTGTTTACAGTTTTTCCTTACAGACAGTGAAATGAATGGAACATAATTTCATGGAACATAATTTCTGTTTATGGCTGGATATATCCTTATTTAACGGGAATCTTTTGACTAAGGCACAATGACCCTTTAGGTATGACGAAATCTCGGTAACGGAAACTAGAGATGTTCCATGCCTTTACAAGTGGGAAGTTGCGAAGATCGAGTTTGCAGCTTGTCAGTCCCAGTTCTAGTTTTAGCATTATGAACTGGAAAATGGATGGTATATTGGCCAAACTGCAATAGAGGAGCATGCTTTGGTGGAACATAAGATGCATCCATGTTTGGATGCCTTAGTTCTGCATGTGGGCAATGCCTACAGGTTTCTAGATGCTATCGTTGTAGATTAGTAGAACAGTGGCTTCTAGAAACATAGATTATAATTATATGCTATTGATCCGCAGTATAATAGCCGTTGTATCCTACTTTCGCGCTATATTTGATATTGATGCAATTTTAAATGGAAACTTACATAACAGAAGCTGTATCTTACACTGTTTCTTGTTTTCAACATACATGGGTTTGATTTCATATAGAATCTGATATTAAAGGATTATGATTAATTGATTACTGATTGAATCTTTCTCAAATTTACTTCCTAATAAATTGGCGAGGTACTTATATCTTGATATATACATATGGTTGCATTCATAGGATCCACCCGAGGATGCTGTTGTTACAAGCTGTGGGCATGTCTTTTGCAATCAATGTGTCTCTGAACATCTGACAGGTGATGACAACCAGTGCCCGACCACAAATTGCAAAGCTCAACTCAGTGTTTCTTCATTGTTTTCTAGAGAGACATTGAAATGCTCTCTCTCTGAGCAACCTGCTCAGGATAGTATCCTCGATTGTTCTGGTTCTGAGGTATCTGACAAGCTTGAGCCTGGTTCCTGGAGCCACTCTTTTGATTCCTCCAAAATCAAGGCTGCTCTTGAGGTCTTGCAGTCACTTTCCAAACCAAGCGATTGTACACCCCGACCTTGGTCATCGGAATCTATTGAAGATGGCGCCACTCGTCCTGAAAACTCATCAGATCCTCTCTTCAGTGGTTCGGACTTGGTTAAAGGTTCAAATGATTTGATTAGAGTTGCGGGAGAGAAAGCTATTGTCTTTTCCCAGTGGACAAGGATGCTGGATTTGCTTGAAACTGGTCTGAAAAAGTCTTCCATCGAGTATAGGAGACTTGACGGGACAATGTCTATTACTGCCAGAGATAAAGCTGTGAAAGATTTTAACACCCTACCTGAGGTTTGTGGGACTTTTGGCGTCTGTTTTTAATAGGCTTCAGAATATTGAACTTTCATGTAGTTGAATTCTTGATTATGGTTGCATTGTACTTTTGGTGTAGGTGTCTGTTATGATCATGTCTTTGAAAGCTGCTAGTCTTGGACTCAACATGGTTGCAGCTTGTCATGTTCTTCTTCTGGACCTCTGGTGGAACCCTACAACTGAAGATCAAGCAATAGATAGAGCCCACCGGATAGGACAGACCCGCCCCGTTACAGTTTTGAGGTTGACAGTGAAGGATACAGTTGAAGATCGCATTTTGGCTCTTCAGGTTTATATTCTATACAAATCTTGTAGGGCTTTTCAAAATCCATACCTGATTTGCATTAGTGTGGTGAGATCTGGTTAATATTTTCTCTTATTGGGTAGTTTCTGTCTAAACCACTGAACATACATAAGGGAAGTTGCATTTACAAGGTTTTATAAACTATTTTGTACATCATATGAGAGACGTAGTATACACAATTTGAGTGGCCAAAATCAGTTCTGAAATTGGTTTCAGTATCCTGCATCTTGTGGAAATTCTCATGAAATATTTTCTTTTGCAGCAAAAGAAGAGAGAGATGGTTGCATCTGCATTCGGCGAGGACGAGTCGGGCAATCGCCAGACTCGTCTTACAGCGGAGGACCTGAATTTCCTCTTCATGAGTTAACTAGGCCATTCTTTTCACAGTTTAACTGTCTCTCCTTTTTTTCCTATTGATTCTTCATGAGAAACACCACCTTCACAGTTGAAGCTGACAACAGATCCTTAGAAGTAACTAGAAAAGAAATTCTCATTTACAAAGAGATCATCGGAATTGTTATTGGATGAATTCATATAGACCTCAGATTGGCAATGTATAGGGTTTGGTTTCAATAGGTTGATAGGGAGTATAGGATCCTAATGGCAAATTTTTTACGCCGGATTGTAAATGGTTAGAGTTCCTTTTTTCCAATTGTCCCAATACAGATTGCTGCAAAGTTTTAGTTAGATTGGTAAACAAGATCATTATTTCCTGTAGTGTTGGCGTTTAATAGTTATGCTTGTTTGGTCCAACTTCCAGTTATGCTGATATTAGTATATAAACATTGTTGAGAGCTTGGTTGGATTGATGTGGCCATCTTTTTTCTTCCTGATTACATGTTCTTCTCCAATCAAACGGATATATTTGTTATTGTGAGGACTCCGCATTCTTTTTCTTACACTTGCATCTCGTCATCCCAGTTCGGTTGTATTTTTGCTGCTGGATAAATGTTCGGCGGGGCAGTATATCCTCCGCCAAATGGGCCTTGCAGCTGGGACATTCGGTTCCTTAATTATCGTTGGCAACTTCAGGTTGCTGGTACAGATGTGGATTATTACTACACTATTTCCCCTTATTAGAGTAGTTCATTGTTTGTAAGCCGCGTGAAATCCAGTTTTTACGGCCAAGGCCTAGCTATCACGTTTGTACGGCTGCAGAAGATACTGAAGCCCTCCAAACCAATCATTGAATCATTGAAAGAAGCGCAAAACGGAACGTCAAATTGAAGATAGTCACCGAGTTGAGTGATTCAAGCCTTTTCTGAGCTCTTCAGCGACGAACGCTTCTGTATTGGTAGTAGTGAGGGTTTGTTCCTTTAGTTTCGGAATTTCCTTTCCTTCAGGGTTTCTGCTGTTGCTTTTTCTTGGCTGCGGTTTCTTTCTTCACTAGTTTTGCTTTTCCTGGAGCTTTTGTTTTGTTTGTTTATCTGTTGTACCTATTTTTCTTGTAGGAGTATTATATTTTTATTTTGCACTTCTTTTTGCTAATATTGTATTCATCAACGGGGTTAGCGGGGTATTAGTAGGTTAGTCCACAGGGAATTTCAAAGGCTATCTGAAGTCCTGAATTTCAAACGCTCACGACGGGATTCGAACCCTGGCCTCCCACATGGGGAGGTTCACATTTGAAAAGTTATTATCTGATCTTTCTCACCATTTTATTTCAACCGTTTATTTAAATGCTCACATTTGGATATGTTTATCGGATTGAGAATATGCAAATCATACGTTGCCATAATTACGGTGAAATAAACTCATGATTGAAAAAGGCCTTTTAAATTTAAATTCTTATTTCTCCAAGAAGGCCATGCAGGGACGGAGCCACCTATATGAACATACATTTAAATAGTGGCACTCTCAAACCATAAAAAATTAACTACACACCATAAAGAAAAGTAAACAATTTTGCAAAAGTAAGCAAAGGTTACTTGTATTTTTATTATTTTACACTCCTCATTTGAGAGTCAAAGATAAAATAAACTAATAAAAATTTAAAGAAGACTGATTTTATAACATAAAGTATGATAAAAGTTGGCAGCTAATTTTGCCACTCCCCTATTTGTTAATGTCACTCCCCTTTTTGTTTTTATTAGGGTGAATTTACTAAAACACCTTTGCATTTGGAAAGTGAGAAAAAGCTAGATCATAAACTTTTCAAATGCAAGGGTGTTTTAGTAAATTCACTCTAATAAAAACAAAAAGGAGAATGACATTAACAAATATGGGAGTGGCAAAATCATTAGCCTAAAAGTTTTACACAAAATAGTTTGAACCGTGAGAAATAAGTCAACGATGCATCACCATTCTTTTATCGCCAGGGATAATTTTTATTAGTATAGTTTCAGGATTAAATTTCAAAATATTACGAAATCCTGACTCCGTCTATGGCCATGGATTTTGTCGCGAAAACTATGTCGTCCCACTCCTATCCGGACATCAAGTGGTCGGAATCTCCAACTAGAATACAAGATTTACCGTGGAAGTTGATTGGGATGTAGTGTTAAATTTGAGTATTTAAATATCTTAACAGATGACATCAGGACACAAAATGGTCCCATGGTCTAGTGGTCAGGACATTGGACTCTGAATCCAGTAACCCGAGTTCAAGTCTCGGTGGGACCTTATCTGTTTTGTTATTTTCCCCTTTTGTTTTCGTTGTTAACTTCAGTAACCCGAGTTCAAGTCTCAGTCAGGACACCGATCAAAATGCACTGATAGTGTGCAAATTGAATAACTGCAAAGTGGTTGATCTAATGTACCAATTTTTTATTCTAGGATCATTTGTGTGAGACCCGAAACTCTGCGTAGATTGACTGAACGCAGAAAACCTTCCACTAGTAGGCGATCGTGTTTTTCACAGGATTTCTTGTTACTCATGTCAGCATTCTCACTTCTGATATCTCCAGGTGTTGTCAAATGTAGGTCCCCCGCGCGGATCGGTGCTCCATCGGTGCACTTCTCGTCGGTTCCCATAGAATTTTTCGCAGGTAAAAGCCTGTCTTGTTTCATAGTGCCATGAAAATGCTGTTAATAATGCCCTTGTATTAATCCTTAGTTTGCAAAATTGCATTATTCAAACTCTTCAATGCTAGTAATCGTATAATGCAGATTGGAGGGAGGACTGTTGAGAGTTTTTTTCCGGATCGAAGTCCTTTTGCCGGACCTTTCGTTGGATGCGCGGGGCTGCCACGCTTGTCTTTTTACAGGTTAACAAAGGTTTTCTGCAATACGATGTACAAGCGTAATCGTACATCGCATGTTTGTTTGCTTGCTTTTATCTTGTGCCCAATCGTAGGAGCACCCATTTGACTAGTAGTTTTCAGAGAGGAGCAATTATGTTTTCAAATTGGGAATGTATGGTGTATTGTTTTTCTTATTTTATAAATCGTATCTGGATACGCATCGCGGATTGTAAGATACGTCAACAAAAATTGATATACAATTAAAAATAGTTATACCAAATAACACACTAGAAATCTATGCATATATGATAAAAAAGAAGTTTTTAGAATGCAAATTTATAAATTTCTCAGGTGGGGTCTATCACATTGAGGTGTTTGGCCAAGGGAAGGAAGAAAAGCCCTTATTTGATTGATGCAAAAGATGTATGTTCTTTCTTCTATTTGAGCCCCAATGGATTGAGGTTGGGTTTTCTTCAAATGGTTTGAACGTGGCCATAGATCAAACGATTGAAAACGTGTTTGGGGTTTCACTTCCCAAAACAAGGTCTGATTTTTTGGTCAATAAGCAATCGTAGGAAACAAACTGTATTGGGACACACAAATATATCGTAGGATACGTCATCATATCGTAGAAATTTTATAAAAAAGGATACGATGTGGAATATGTATTCTGTATCGTAGGTTATAAATGCACATTGCACTTTCTTTGCCTCGTCGTAGACTTTATTGTATGCTAGCTGACAACCCCAAGGGTTTGATTAAATGGGTATGAAGAAGTTAGTAAGTGCTGATCCACCATAAAGTTGTATGTTCGAATATCGCAGAGGCCTAATATTCCAAACCATGGGGACCACTGAAAGGTTTGCCCGGTCGTTAACCTCAAAGTCCCAAATTTAGTCTCTCTTATTACGTACCCGGCTGTGATGCCCCAGAGTGGTATTGGGACATCATGCTCCCAATATGTTACAGCCGTTAGATAAAAAAGAGTTCATCTGATGATAGCAGATTAAAATGTTCACAAAATGTTTGCTCCGAGTTACCCAAAATAAAAAGATCTCGGCTCTCACTGAAGTGAAAATGAATCAGAGGCAAAAACGAGTTCGAGTTGTCCTCCACCAGCTTCAGATCGACCACAATGGAATTTCTTGTAATTTTCAATTTTTGTCCAATTTGTCCGATGCCATAAACTATGTTGAGGGCAAGATTTTGGTACCTGAATGTTTACTGAAGGAGAATATATATTTCAAGCCCCTTACTGAAAATCAAAAAATAAAATAAAATAAAGAAACAAATGAGATTTTTTGAGGCCCGGTTACGGACGTATTTAGATTTGGTATCATCTATTTAAAATGACTTGTTAATTTAATGAAAAGAAAGAAAAAAAATATACAAGAATATATTTAAAATGATTTGACCGATCAATTAAGTTCTTCGTCAAATCAAGCCTCGTTCGGCTAAGGAAAATGAGTACTTATTTTTTGACTTAAAAGTGACGTATTGTAAAAAAATGATCTATCTCGTAAAACAAAAAATAAGTACTTAAAAAATAAGAATTTTAGCAGAATGGGGCCATATAGTAAATTATAGCGACTAATATTTAATCGACACTTTGGCACTAACTCATCGACTTATCTTTATTAACACCACCAATGATCACTAGTATAGCCACTGTATCATGTCGATTGAATTTTATGATTCAACTACTAGTGTAGTCACTATATTCTTTCATCTGACACCTATATATGTTCTTCCGTTAGTTCATTCAACCGATTGTCGTCTTTCTATAGCGTCGTCACAAATGTCTATCACTATATCTTTTTTTGAATGGCATGTCTATTACTATCACCTTCCCCTTCGACTAAATTCTTACATCTATTAGAATCTAGTCAAATAGAACTCTAGTTTGTGGTAAGTACTGTCGTAAGTAGTGATATAAAAATACTATCAAGTATGGTAAGAATGGCCATAATAAACTATAAAAACATGTTACTAAGAATGGCCATAATAAACTATAAAAAACATGTTACTAAGAATTACAACTAAATAGGATATCAGTTAATGGTTGGTAAGCAAGACTCTGCACCTAATAAGTTGGCAAAAACGCCTTAATATATAGTAAGTATTTCCTTTTAAAAAGGCAAGTACTAGCAAATTTGTGGTATATTTGCATCAAGAAAAAGTAGTTGATTGTTATGATGCTAAGTATAACAAGATTTTGTGGTAAGTATCAGATGCACCCCAACCATCACTCCCATAGTAGTTGAAAATGCCAACGGCTCAACTGAAAAGATGTTATCCAAAACTAGATGTACTTACCATGTCAATGAACTACGACCACAATCAGTGGCAAATGTTTTCTTATATTAGTGGTATAAAATGCAATATACATTATGGTCAACGTGATCTAAACAAACAAAAAAGGTAATCATTGAGATAAATTCTGTAACGACCCTGATTTTTGGTCAATAAAAATTTCGTTAAATATTTGAATTTTATTTTAATTACTTGGATTTCTT
>JAOTQK010000012.1:10121716-10149444 GCA_025642025.1 Rhododendron ferrugineum
ATATTGGTTTTCGTTATGGTATTAGAATACATTATACGGTTATTCCAATCAGATGTTTCGCCAAACACCCTGTTAACCACCAAAGAGATTTTTGATCAAATTCGCGAAATCAATGTGAACGTCCTTTAACTGAAAAAAGAGACAGAAAATAAGGAGCAATTCAAACCTCACAAAAACCATAGCTAGGGAACGATTCGAGTAGTTAGGGCTCCGATTGAAAACAGAGAGATCGATAAGAGAGGGAGTACGGTGGTGTTGCCGGAGACCAGAGGTTGATAGGTAGTCGGTCGTCACACAGCAGGGAGAGTCCGGGTTGCTTCGTTGGAGGTGAGAGAGAGAGCGGGGGGGGGGGGGGAAGAGAATACGCGTGGGGATGGGTGAGGTTCACGAAGAAGATTAAAGTATCTATTTTCGTCCAAACAATGTAAGCTATTTACGAAGATGCCATTGGTTTGTATGTGAAGGGTGGAGAAATCTGGACCGTTGAATTTGTTTGTATGGGTAAATAAAATTTGCGTCGGGAAGAAATCTGAACCGTTGAGGAGAAATATTCCTAAAGAATATTCCTAAACACCCTTCTGTTTTATTAGATAGATAGTCCATATTCGGCGTTTTACTAGAAAAGTACAAATAAAAACTTTCAACAATACAATCAGCTTCCTAATTTGCATGTTGGCCTATTTCGTATGATTTCCTTTTCAAAGAAACGTGCCTTTGATGTGAAATACAGAGAGGAAGTTGCCTAGGAGAGATTACGTCACAGTTGATGATAACCAAAGTTATATGCAATTCGAAAAAAAATAAAAAGAAATTCGTTCGGCTTCTACAATAACAGTCATAGCATTACCAAACTTATGAAACATTACAATAAGCCAAATAGTCCTAACAGTTCCGAATTAAAATAGTTCCAAACAACACCAACTCATAAGATGAGGGGTGCAAACACCAACCACAGCAGTACCCGAATTAAAAGCGTACCAAATTTAAAGTCTACCACACCATTGATAGTAGGAATCCGTAAAAACGAAGTACGACATGCAGTTTTCCGTGGCCGAAGATCCCTAATGGTAAGGAACACGAGGGAACGGGGGAGGTTTAATGCCTCTCACTTGAGTCGGGGGAGCCTTCCAGTACCATTCTTCGGCCAAAGCATGCTCATCACTGAGCCATTTAATAGTTCGGCTAACGGTGTTTGCTTCACAGAAGATATCGATTTTATGTTGTTGCCTGACGAAAAGACGACAAGCCCAGCTGTAAAAGTCATCGTTCTGAGCCTCGTTCTCGAAAAAGGGAAGGGACTGCAGTTTTTTTATTGCGTCATCGATGCCCCATCTTCCCCGACGACTAATGACTATTGTTGGTTGGGACTTGAAACGGTCAATTAATTGGGCAATGGATGTGGATTTAGTGTCACCAGGAACACGCAGTCCATCCGATTCATCGGATCCCTCAGACTCGATGTCCGAAAGCCCGTCACCAGGAAATATTGCATGATTTCCCATGGTGGCAACATCGCCAAATACACGTTCCATGAGATCCTCATGTTCCAAACCCTGCTCTTTGAACTTTGCCACGTCCTTATTTTGCTGCAGTGAACACATACCAAAAAGAGGAACAACAAAAGCAAGTATGTAGTTAACAAATCGGAAAAGTGCAGTACCTAAATGGTGCAAATATGAGCCGAATGCAACACACAACGGATCTTCAAACCTTTTCTCCTCAAGAAATCTTTCTACAATCAAAACCTTTTTATACATTTTCTACACTCAAAACAAAATCATCAAAAAATCTTTCACGCAGATTCCACGGGGGACAGGACGGAGCAGAGTCTCCAACGTTCAAAAACCGCCCACTTTTTTCATTCCATATCGTGAGAAGAAGGCAGAAACAGGGGACCCAAATAGAAGACATTTTCAGCATTTTGGACACAAACACTGACGAAAACGAAAGCAAAAAACAACACACAACTTCTGTGGAATCTAAACTGCCAATACAGAGTGGCATAAAGTAGTAAAGTTCATGCAGTATTTTTATTTTTTTTTGGTTAAAAAGTTCATGCAGTATATATACACCTATATTGCAGTCAAATGAATGAGTACGGCAGCGTTAGCGATACTTACAGCTATCATATTTGCCCACCAATGATCGGGTCCTGTTATTGCACCTGTTTCGGGATCCCTACCAAGCGCAACTATAATCCATGCCTTCCAGTCGTCCTTTAGGCGGTCATGCTGGTTTTTCAATTGATCCTCAGTCCACAATTTACCAGTTTTGCCCAAGAAGGCATTGAGGATCCTAATCCATGCTTGGTGATTGAACCCGTTTAGTGGCCGACCAAAATACTCAATATCTTCTGCACATGCTTCGAGGAGGGACTTTGTGAGAGCAGATGTCCACTTGGCTCTATCTACTGTGTTTCTATTTGTTTGTTGTGAAGACTGCGAGAAGGGCTTGCGGGGGCTTGTCCCGATTCCCCTCCCATGTCCGCCTCTCGATGACAGCATGCTTGGAAGGAGAATGAATATTTGTTTCAGTCATAAATGTTTAATTAGAATGGTGGGCACGAACACATTTACACAAGAAAAGAAAGACGCATTCATCTCCAAAACACAGTGCAAGTCCCAAATGTGACATGCATGTCCAAAACATTACAAGGTGTTATGATGCAGTAAAGCGAATATTACATACTAGAGTAGGTACCAAATTACACTACACACGCATTAGGACGATAAGTAGCATAACACATATTACGATCCCAATAACCATTGAAACACGGATGACTTTTTCTATGGCTAACATGTGTTGACTTAAGTTGTTGCCGTCGAAGTTGTAAGCATGGGATGTTCCGATGAAATGGCGTGACCTATCATATTACAAATGGGCTGCATTTGGAATGCTTTCATCGCACCAACCAACCGACATCAAACAGGGCTACTCACAAAACTAACAAGTAAAAGGTCACAAGAAAGCACATAGCCTTGTGGGCCATGCAGGGCTTACAAGGTCACGAGGGCACTTATAGTAGTGCCGGCCAGAGTTCTTTGCGTGGGGGCCAGATATTTTGGGAATGCAAGGACCAGATCCGCAAACACATAGCCTTGTGGGCCATGTAGAGGTAGCATTCGTCGGAGCGGAAGCCATGTGGAGTGTAAGTGGAAATTGTTATGACTCTAATAAGAAAAACGATTGTTCTACGGTTAAATATTTGGGGAAAACGTTTAAACATAATTCAATGCAATGCACAAAGGAATCTACGGTGTTTCAATTTTACCAATCGCGAAAGAATCAGATAGTAGTAAACGCATGGATAAAACCATTTCCATATTCTACTTATTGAAATCAGCCACGGAAAACACGAAATCATGTAACACCTAAATCTTCTAAACCCCCTCCGTTTCACCCACAAGAATCAAGTTATAGCGTATAAAACAAGCCAATCAGTAGATTGTTCAAGGTTGGTTTAAACAATATAAAGATTTAAAGTATATATATACAAAAGAGATAATTACCTCGACATTGTTCCCAACCAAATAGGGTAGTTGCTTGTTGGGCTTAATCTTGTCCTAATTCTCCTTCATCTTTTCCTTCAAGGACTCAAGTTCAAGGTTGGTTCTTTGCAACTCTTCCTGCACTCCAAATGAAATTCACACAGTAATAAATAGAGAAAAACATGCAGACTACAGTGTCCTATACCTGTAATTGTAGGGTACTATCCATGTGCATACCATTACCCCCCAGAACTTTACTGCATTCAGAAGGGAGAAAAACAAAAAAAGGGGTCTGCTGCAGACTGTAGTTGCACTGTATGGCCCGTGAACCCCATTTTCTACTTTCAAAACAAAAATCATCAAAAAATCTTTCAAGCAGATTCGCCAGAGGACAGGACAGAGCAGAGTCTAAAATTTTCAAAAACCACCCACTTTTTTCAGTCCACTTTCGCATATACCGAAAAGAAGGCAGAAACAGAAGACATTTTCAGCATTTCGGACAACTAAACAGTAGCCAATCCCTTTCATTACACCCCAAAAACACTGACCAAAACGAAAGGAAAAAAACAACGTAACTTCTGTGGAATCTAAACAGCCAATACAGAGTGACATAAAGTAGTAAAAGTTCATGCAGTATATATACGCCAATATTGCAGTCAAATGTATGAGTACGGCAGTGTTAGTGATACTTACAGCTATCATATTTGCTCACCAGTGATCGGGTCCTGTCATTGCACCCCGTTTCGAGATCCCTACCAAGTCCCGTTTGATTTGTGTCCTCCGCAACTATTATCCATGCCTTCCAGTCGTCCTTTAGGCATGATTAACCTACTTCAAATTCCCCATTTAACTACTCGAATAGGAGATGTAATGACAGCGGTCATGCCGGTTTTTAAATTGATCCTTAGTCCACCATTTACCGAAGAACACATTGACGATCCTAAGCCATGCTGGGTCGTTCAATCCGTTTAGTTCCTGACAAGATTCCTCAATTTCTTCCACATGCTTCGAGGGGGGATTTTGTGAGAGCAGATGTCCACTTGGCTCTATTTACTGTGTTTCTATTTGTTTGTTGTGAAGATTGCGAGAAGGCCTTACGGGGGCTTGTCCTGATTCCCCTCCCACGTCTGCCTCTCGGTGACAGCATGCTTGGAAGAAGAATGAATATTGGTTTTAGTCATAATTGTTTAGATTAGAATAGCGGCCATTCCCCAGCATAGCAAGAAGCAGCAGCAACAGCTCTCTTCATTGTAGAAGCAGACCCCAAAATCAAGAGAAGAAGACAGAGAAGTGACAGACTACCTTTCCCAGTCCAAAACTTCAAGTCTACAAAATTAGTCGAGGTGCGCCCAACCTGGCCACGACATCCATACAACAAAAAATAAATAAAGCACCTTCGAGCTGGTTTCAAATTCTTTCCATACCCCGAACTATCATATCAATTTTGCTTTTTATTGTTTACGATTGCTCACGGAATACTTAAATGTATTCAGAATTTTCACCTGGTAAATACTCGCTTCCTTGGAAAAATATGTATTGAACCAAAACTGAAATGAAGGTCAGAATACAAGTTTATTTGATAATTAATTTATTGAAGCAGCCAAAAGTACATAAGCTAAGGGGCATGCATACCCCAGAAACAATCCAAACAAGGGAACAAGCTCTAATGAGCACAGAAGAAGCCAAATCCTAAATCAAGTAGCTGAAGCTACAACAACCAAACTCCTATGCAGATCTACTACAACTATGGTACAGTCTCACAGCTGACATGGAGGTCCAAATAGCGATTTGTTTAACAACAATACTATTGACACAATACACATTTTGCACACACATTCACCAAGACTGAGGGCCCCATTATATGTGTGTTGGACACTCAGCCTTTGTGAGTGCGTGTGCATATGTGAAATGTGTTTCTTTAAGAGTTTTACTTGGTTTAATCAAACTCAATCTTGACACCATCAATGGAGACATCCCCAACCCCACTTCTTGGTACTAAAGTCACCAACACATTCTCATCATCATCAGCTCCCAAATCCTCCAAAAGCTCACTTATCCCCAACCTCAACTTAGTCTTGATCTTCTTATGATGCTCATGCTTATGTGGCACGTTCACAAAGCTCCCAGCAAACTCCGTCTTGTCGGCCCCACTCGTCGCGTCATCCTCATCGTTGATAAGCACATCAAACTTCACAAAAACATCTCTTTCCACCTCAATCCCATCAATCAACAGCACCTCCTCTTCTTCCTCTTTCTCTTCCTTGCTCCTCGACTTTTTTGGCCTCGATACTATCACTTTTACTGTCTTGTCGAGTTTTCCCGGGAAGACTGAGGTGGCAGAGGGTACTTCTACTGCCGCCATCACTATACCAAAGCTGGATACGGCTTTTTTGACCTTTTTGAAGATCTTGGAGACACGTGGCGTGGGTTTGGCTAGACAGTCCTTGAGCTTCGCTCGTATGAGATTATTTGCATTCTCGTCGTTGAAGAGGAAGCCTGCTTATAGGAAAATACTAATGTTATGTACATTTTATAGGAAACATTTAATTAAAATGATGCATTTTGTAATTAAAAAGTGTTAGATGCATTTTATAGGAAACATTTAACAATTATTTTGTATACGATTTGTAAATTGGACTTTTTGATGCCAGATGACCCCTTCGTAATATCACATTTGATTATGATTACCGATCATCAACTGGATTCAACATAGGAGTCCCGTTGGTACTCAAATAGCCAAATTTGGTAATGATAACAGAAATATAACAGAGTACAACTTATAAAATGTAATTGAAATCCTAGTATAAAATGATGCAATGGCGATATTTTTACCATTAGGAGTCAAAGCAATGGGTCTTTTGTTTAGGAGAACATGAGGATAGAATGAGCAACCCTATTGTATCTAGTTACTCATTGTACAACATAAAAATGTAAGTGTTTTTTTTTTTTTCCTCTTACATTTACTGGTTTCATTTTGTCAAAGGAATGCAGAAAAAATATGGGCCGTCCAGATTTGATATTTTTGGGTCCCAACTCATTCAGGTTGTGGGCTATGAAGCCCTTGACAATTTGGGATAAAGCCACTATGCTTAGGCATTTGTGGGCTATGAGTAAGAAATCTGAGTCTCTATGGGTAAAATGGGTCCATATGTACATTATCAATCATCAGGAAACTGTTTAAACTTCGATGTTTGGGCCAGCCTCTTATTAGATATATTGTGGGGAATGGCAGGAATATTTCTGTTTGGCTGGACAATTGGCATCCTCTTGGGCCATTGTTTAAGAGATTTGTTGGTGATTCTATGGTGTCTATAATTCATAATGGTGGTTGGGTGTGGCCTAGCCCCAGGAATCGGATTGGTAGACAAATTATTGATGCCTAAATGGGCATTTATTGCTTGGCTTGTTTGTTCTAGGAGGCTAGCTACCAAAGATAGGCTTAGGAGATGGGGTATGATTGTGCCTGCCACTTGTGTTCTATCACTTTATTATGTCAGCAAAGTGATGGGAGTCATGCTCATCTCTTCCTTGACTGCTCCTTCTCTCGACTTGTTTGGGCTGATGTGCTAAGGAAGAATTTGATTCTGAGGAGATCTGGGGATTGGGATTCGAGATTGATTGGGCTTGCATCCATTACAAAGGGAATAGGTTTAGAGCCTCTCCGCAAAACTTGCCTTGGCAGCTGCTCTTTACCATCTCTGGCTGGAAAGGAATTCCAGAATTTTTACTCAAAAGTGCTGCTACTGATATTACCTCGGCTATTGTTGCAAATGTTAGGGATAGAGTCTGTTCTTGGGGGAGATTCCCTTATTCTTTCGAAAATGCTGCAGTTTGCAATAACTGGAGCATCTCTTCTTCTATTCTTGGTAGATCTAGGGGTTGAGGCAGTTTGTATAGGCCTCTTTGGTTTTGTTTTGTTTTGTTGTACAGCGTTTTTTATTTCTCTTATGGTTTGGCCATGGAAAGATGGTTTCTTGTGTTGGTTAATAAAATTTTGACTTACCCAAAAAAAAATACTCAATTAGGTTATATATATACTGATTTTCCAGTCAAAAATAATAAATTGTTTGACCCAAAAAGGAAAATTTTGAAAAGAAAAGGACAACATGATAGTATGCTTGTGCTACAACAAAGAACCACATCTAATTGAAACAAACAAGACAACCGTATAAGCTGATTATTTAATCACCTCCAATCAGAATCATAAATTTCACTGTAGACTACTGCAACCTTGTGAGTCTAAGCTCAAATCATTTTTTCGAGAATAAGTCATACTATGCTGCAAATACGGAAGGAAGGAAGAAGAAATGAAAAACTTAGGAGTATTTTTTGTCTACAGAGTCGTCTTATATATGAACTTTTTTCAACTTCGGTCCACATTGTTCCTCTTGTCAAGCCGAACGATTAATCCCAAAATTAAGGCGAAAACTAAACAAAAATTACCAAGAGTAAATTTCAGACAGGAAATACCGTAGACAAAAAATATAGCATCATCTACAAGCACTTGCACTACAAGAGAATCTATATACTTGATGTGTGGTGCCAAAAGACAAGGACCAGGCCATCGATTCATACCTTGCAATCACAAAACATCAAGAGGATCACAAAAACAGAGCCCTGTTGCTCTGAATCAGATCGATAATCAACAGTCTCGAAGCCCCGATTTCCTAGTCACCAAAAAGAAACCCTGTAATCTGTAAATACCCCAAATTCACAAAATAATCAAATAACACAAAACATGTAAGTGCGTGAAAGCCACATAAAAATCCCCTATAGCAACACTCAAAAATTACAGAACTCCACCCCCCTCTTAAACTCCATCCTCCTGAACTTTGTATTTTTCGTTTTGTGTGTTTGTTTGTCTTTTCTGAATTTTTGTTAGATTTGCATCATATTTTTTAAATTAATTATCTAAAAAGTAAAAACAAGTTCACTAAATATGAAAAAAAAAAAATTACCAACTAGCTGGGTTTTTTTTTATCTAAAGTATCGTCTCAACATCGTAAACCATTTTTATATTTTTCTGATTCTTCTCGTCGAGATGAATGATTAACTCCAGAAATTACAACGAAAAGCTCAACAAAAAGTTACGAAGATAAAAAAAAAATTACCGGAAAAAATATACAGACAAAAAAAATCAGGTATAATGGAGTCATCCACAACCGTTCACAGCCACCACCATCCCTCATCATAATCTTCCTCCTCCTCGCTTCATCACTTCCCACCACGGCATCCTCGACCGGACAACTCATCGTCACCGACTCACCGGCCACCCGATTCCTCAGCCTTTACCCCACCAGGACGACTCCCATCGCGTCTCCCACCGACCCGATTGAGAGACAAGGAAATCATAGGTCAGTAGAGATAAAAACATTAGAGAGATATATAGAAACTTACCAGAGAGCGAGAGATATCAGGTTGAAGAGAGAGGGGATTCCACAGAAGAGGAGAGTTGAGGCGCAAAGGATAGGGCACCAATGAAAACTAAATTAAATGGGTAGTAATAGATAAGGAATTTCCTCTTTTATCCTTTTATTTTTTAATTAATAGTACTAGAAGGACATGTTTGGCTTAATAAGCCATTTGATTTATTTTTGTTTTTATTTCAATTTTTTCGTATTTGTTAATTTTTCGTCAATTTTTGAAGAATTATTGCTTCGAGAAATCTAAAAAATAAAAAATTACAATCGAAACCTTTTTTGTTGAATAAAGACAAAAAAAAATTAACTTATTGGCTTATTTTTGTCTTTATTTAAAAAAATTGGGTTTCGATCGTAATTTTTTATTTTTTAGATTTCTCTCGTCATGACGAAGCAAAAAATTAACAAATATGAATTTTTTTTGAATAAAGACAAAAAAATAAACCAAATGGCTTATTAAGCTGGACAAGCCCAAAAAAATAAGAAAATGTAACGATTGAAAGGTAAAATGAGGTTATCAAAAAAAATGAGAAAAACAAGTTTTAAAAAATGCAATGATTGTATTCCCGTAATTAGTTAGAACCCCCAAAAATGACTAAAGAATGGAAACGGAGGAAGTAATTTTTTATGTTTTTATCTCCAAACTATCATTCATTTTTTTACTTTATTCTTAAACCACCAAAATTATTCATTTCGCCCTTAAACTATTGAAATCCCACTCATTGAGTCTAATTTGTCTTTTAATAAAATGTTTCCTTCTTTAATGAGTCGTTTAATAAGTCCAATTAATCTTTTAATGAGTCCAAATCTCATTCTTTGCACTCAATATGTGAGATTAGGATAATTTAAGGACGAAATGAGTGATTTTTGTACTTTTAAGGACGAAGTAAAAAAAGGAGTGATAGTTTGAAGAATAAAAATATTAAAAAAAAAAACTCAATTTATTTTCGCACCAAATTTTTGTGGACTATTGAATCATCTCAACGACCACTGAAGGTGGTAGCCTAGTTGGCAAAGGTGAGTGGCTTAATGCCCTCCCTTCCGTACACGGACCTTGGTTCGAGTTCGCAGGACTTTGTCTCGCTACTGGACTTTGCGGACAGGGTCATATGCCAACTATGTACCTAGGTAATGCTGTGGTGACGGTCTGCTCTCCCAAGCAGTAGCTATGGCTCAACCGGACATTTTCACAGCGGGTAGGGAGCCCCCATGGTCACGCCCAAAGGGGGCTGCTACACTGGTTGCCCCCTCCCACCCTTTTTACAGTTCAAAAAAAATTTTGAATCATCTCAACGAGAGGAATCGAAAAATCCAAAAAAAAAAATACTTTTACCCTGAATAGTTTTAGAAATATCCATTATAAAGCTCAAAAGCCGATTTTTTGGAATTTTTGAGCTTTATCTTGGATGTTTTCAAATATATTTGGGTAAAAGTAAAAAATATTTCTTTTCTAATTCATTTCCTCGAGACGAATCAATAATCCGCAAAAGTTTAGCGCAAAACTAACAAACACGAATTTTTTTTGAATGAGAACAAAACTCTCAAAAAGTTTAGCGGAACTTAGCCGAAATTGGGAACTACTAGAGATCTATGCTTTGTTTGGAACTTGAGAAAAATGAGAGAAAAGAAAATAAAGAAAAATTAAAGAAAATGAGGGAAATTGTACCATTCACAATTCTCTGTCTTTTTCTCCTCCTCTTTTTCTTCAAACCAAATAATGGGAGAGAAATTTTTTAGTTCTTCCTTCCTTTCTCTTCTTTTCCACAAGTTTCAAACAAAGCTAAAACTATCTTGTAAACAAGTAACAACCTTCTTGCGGCCTATTCCAATACACGACTATCACTTTGGCATTAATCACCAAGGCGGGAAAAAAACAAAGAGCGAATGCAATTTTTATAATTTAGGTGGCCGAGCCAACTTTCGCGTACCTCAAAAAACTCAAATGGTCGGGCCAACTTTCGCTCACCTCGAAATTTTGTAAATTTTGGGGGAGGTGCTATTAAAAATCCCATTCGCTCATTTTTTTTATTTCTCGCCCTGGTAAGTAATGCCGAAGTGACAAATTTTAGCTCTGAAATTGCACTTCGTTACCTTAGTGTATGATTTAATGCATGAGTTAGTAGAGTGAACTCTAGCAGACTTTAAAAATTCTAATTTTGTACCATTTTACATCTTTAGTAAGAACAAATTAACTCCCTTTCATTTAAATACTTACAATTTGTTGTTGTCATTTATTTATTAAATGTCACCTCTTGTTTTTCACACCATATCTTTTGTCTATGAATTATGTTTGTTGTGATGTGGTTAGAGCGTTGAATTATCTTTTGACTGTATAACATGCATCATAGTTTTGCCTACTTTAAGAACTCAATTTTTGGCTAAGTTTTTTTTTTACCTCATATTATGGTATATTTTCCATTATAACTCAGGCCACTTTAATTTTTTTGCATGAACTATCAGAACAAGGCTAAATCCAATTGTTATATATATATATATATATATATATAACCAATCTTTGAACAATATCTGAATTCCATACAAAATTCAATCAAGCATTCAGTAGCCAAATTCAAACTACATACTAAGATAGAAAATCCAATACAATAGCGATTCTAATTTTGTATGGTACATAGATCCCTTTCCAGTGGCATCTAGTGCAATAACATCATCACAACGCAGCAACATCAAACCTGCAGCTGACAATAAATTTAGATACAAACCAAACTAAAAAAATAGTAACTGCAGTATACCATTGTAACAATGGCAAATACACCACCATTCCCACCCAAAATGATAACAGGTTACAGCCTAAGAAAATAGGACAGCACATAGTAGAGTGGAAGGGTATTTTCATGGCCTTTGAAGAAGCGCAACTATCTCACTCATGCCAATACATCTCATTTTCACTTCACATAATACTTCAAGTTGTTCAGGCATGCTAAAACGAAATTCTTTAGTACAAATAATCTGCAGTTCAGTACAAATAATCTGCAGTTCAGAAATGTTACAATCCATGTTGAGAATTGCAATGGAAAAGTTGAACAAAAATTTTATATGAAGCAAATAAGTTTTTCCCCCAAGGACCTACAAGGTTGATCGCTACTCCACAGACAGTACTGATTTGGCAGATTATCCAATGTAACAGTACTGACAAAACATATGCACTCATTCAAGGAATCAGATGCACATGTGATTGTTCTAGCACCTGTAAAAAATCAGTGACTAACATGCATAATCAGTAATACAGGAAAGGGACCCGAAATATTTCAACAATTGTTTCCAATCCTCTCTACCCTATCTTATATAGATAGATAGACGTGTCAATACAAGGGGACCCTAAATTTGATACACATGGCATATAATTTGAAAGTAGGGGAGGTTAAGGTCAGGTACCACCATAGGAGGCAATTTCTACTGCGGTAGGAACTTATAGATTTGGCCCACATATAGATGAACCATATAATACAATACATAACACAATATTCCAACTGGGGGAGGAAGTTGCATACCTCAAATTTCAAGTTCCAGAACAAAATTCATCTACTCAACTCATACTTCATCGATCTCGACTTTGGTGTAAACCTTTTTTCCATTGAACTACACGCAAGACAAAAGTTAAAAAAAAACATATTAAGGTATTATAAGTGAACTAATGAAAACTATAAGGAAAATAAAAATCAAAGAGAAGTTATCTCACATGTCCTTTGCTCAGGATATTCTAATCAGCAATCAAGTCTTTCATGAATCTCATTACATAAAACCCATATTCAACATTCGTGGGTTGTTACGGGCACTACACAAATATTTTGTCACTTATTAGGAAAATCATCTATAACGATCCCTCAAACAAGAAAGAGTAGTACACACGCATACCTGAACTTGCTTCCAATCAAGACTCCTCCTCCTCATGTTACTTTTCGTAGAATCGTAGATTTTTATAGCACTTCACAAGAAATAATTTCGATAGTCAATAAAATGCATCAAAAAGCTCTAATGGAATCACAAATTGAAGAACTTACACAGTAAATATAATCTTCACATTCAAATTCATGATATCAGAATTAAGTGAATCGAGGTAGTATGTAAACCGTTGGAGATGATAGATCAATGACTAGTAATATCCAATGAACCCTAAATTTAACAAGTCACAGAAATTAGTTTTATACTCGGCATTCATTTCAACTTAAAAAACAAGGACTAACAAACAAAATTGAGATAGTTACCCCATATTATAAGGAACAAAAATAAGTTGATCATTTTCAATACCCTTCAATAAATTTGTCATCCACCGAGTTTCTTTTCAAGGTGGTCACATCACAAGTGGCCGTTGTAGAGGCCGCTGAAATGCATTATGAAATTCAGCCATTGATATTTAATACAACTACCTAGCCATGCACAGTAACACAATTAACACTATAACACAACTACATGGACTTTCAAAAAAAATAACACCACTGCACCAGTACTGTAGAGAGTAGGGAGAGATGAGCAGAGAGAAGGAAGAGCCGAGAGAGACAGAGAGGGATAGATATGATCAGAGAGAGAGAGAGACGAGCTTACCAAGGTTGAAGAGGAACAGCAGCAGCAAGAAAGGTTGTCATCGTTGAAGAGGAGGGAACAATAGCAGTCTCTACTCTCTACAGATTGATACATATCGATTGATTTATGGTTGGGTAAGTATAAATTGCACTAAAGCCCCTGAAATTATCATATTCTGCATTTTGCCTGATTTTTTCCGTTTATTCCTGATTTTTTTCTCACTTTCGGACTCGCCGAGTAATCTCGACTGGTACCGAGTAGCGAGTACTCGGTCTAGCAGACTGATTCCAAGTTTTAGGAACACTATTTCTTGTAGAGCCTCTTCTTTCCTTTCATGGGCCTCGAGTGTATTGAGATGCTCTGTTGAAGAAGAGAAATTCCAATTGAGAGAGAGAGAGAGAGAGAGAGAGATTACAAAGCTTTCAAGTGGTTTGGGCAAATGAGACCCTCACCTATTTATACACCAATGAAGAAGTCTAGAATACTCTCTAGAAACTCTTCAACTATTTCAATCCAGAATTCTCTAAAAGTATCTATACAAGTCTAGAAATTGCACAGTAATTAATCTAAACTTGTATAGGAAATGGTTCTAGACGACTTCTAGAATTCTCTAGGCTTCCACATTGCTTCGATTTGGTGGGTCATGTTTCAAGGTCTAAGAGGCAGCATTTGTGTCACAGAGACAGGAAAACCACGTGAAAATATCTATATCTTTTATTTTTTTTGAACGGCAAAAATATTTTATTAATCTTTGAAAAAGATTATGAAGACTAAAAGGGCAAGAAAAAATGCAACAAGAGCCTATCTGAGATCCAAACCCTTAATTGGCAAGATGCCAACCAAGAAGGAAACCCCAAAGGCCAAAGCCCAACACCTATAAGACCACAAAACCCAAATAAAATAGTACAGAGCAAATGAGACAAAACCCAACACCAGAAAAGGCCAAAAGCCCAATATAAGGGTATTAACTATTAACCCAACAATAAAGCCCAAAAAATTAAACCCTAAACAGTGAACAGGATACCGAAACGTCAAGCCGCCACCACCACGAAACAAGACCGCCGAGAACCCGCTGAATATTGTCGGTCCCAAAAACGATCGGAGAGTTGCCGCCAAAAAGACTGCCGTGACCCTCCATTCTCCACCATTCAACCACCTGTTGCCAAAAAAACACCAAAAACCTTTGTCGTCCTCAGTCTTGAACGCAAGCTGCCACTGAGCCACCACAAGCTGTTAAAACCCTAAATTACACCGCAGATCTGAGCACTCCCTCAATTCCAGCGCTACAAAACCTGCAAACCCAACCCAAAAAACCTAACACGGAACACAAAAACCTAAACCTAACCCTAATCCCCCAACCTCGGTCGCCACCGCACCAACACCAACCACCACCAGATAACCCCTCTTGGCCAAGAAAGAAAACCCACCAGACGCCAGTACGACGAGACCGTCGCACCATTATCACCCAATAAGCTTCAGACGTTGCAAGAAGGCAACCCCTGCATCAAACGACCACCGCCTGCTGCTAGGGACCCGACACCGTTAAGCATGCCCGAAAATTCCCAAGGATAGATCGATTGGGAAACCTAGTGATGCAGAATGAAAAGATTATATTATTTTAAAAAAAAGAATATAAAGTTCCTTATTTTTGTTTTAATTATTTTGTTAGGAATCTTGCAATTATAGAAACAAGTGCCTACATTATTTAGTTTTTCAATTTAGTTTCCTTTTAAGAATTATTTGATCAAGAAGACTCAATTCTAATTTTGGTAGTTTCATTTTTCTTTATTTCCTAGTGTGTAGGGTTTCTCCTACTATAAATTGATTTGTAAGCCTTAGGGCTATTCAGTTTTTTATGATTAATGAAATTATAAAGAGTGTTCTCTTTTATGCCAACTTTTGAGTATTCTATGTGAATCAACCAATTGTTGTTGTCTTTATTCCTGGGTATTCTCAGACTAAACAGGTTTAAGGAAGAGTTGCCACGATCTTGTCGCCTGATCTCTTTTTTTCAACACACTTCCCTGCATCACCTAGTGAACCCTTCTCCATAACCACCAGCTTCACCCTCGTCGTTAAGTCCAAACCGGAATCCCCAAGAGATGGAAACCGGTGGGTGAAGCGGTGGTGCTCGATTGGAGAAAAGAGAAGAGGAAATGGATGGCGGGAGGATCTAGAAGAACGACAAAGAAGAGGATTAGATCTAGGAAAAGGGGAGGGGGAAGAAGAAGGAAAGAAGAGAGAAAGAAAAAAAAGTGCCCGGGGGAGTAGGAAGAGACGTCTCCCCCCCAAGCCGGAAAACCGCTGGTGGCTATCTGGTTTCTAGAGAGAAGGTGGAGCTTTTCTAGAGAGAGAAGGTGCATTCTTTTCTCAATTTTTTTTTTTTTTTTTTGAAAAGCGAAAACAATTTTATTAATAACAGAGTGAACAGAACAAACCATGGGAAGGGGAAAAGGAATCACAACGAGCGAATGACATCCCAAACGCTCGACAATCATGTGCCACCCCAAAATCCCATATGATCGACACCCATAGATTAGTTGGCAAGGGTCCAACCAAAAACGGTGTTACACCCACAAAAGCTAAACATAATACAAATGATCAAACATTACAAAATGCAGAGGACCAAACTTAGACACCATGAGAGATAAGGCTCCATGTTTTGAGCAAATTAAGCGCCTAAGGAGAAGAAGATGACTGGTACACCCACGAGTATGGCAGCATAGAATTTGTACCAGCATAACTCCCAAGCAATGACAGCATCCAATGACATCAATCATGCTAATTGTCTGAATTCCTCAATGATGACGGCAAGAAAAATAGTAGCATATATAGCTCCAAGAATATCAGGTACAGAGTATATCAGCAGCAGCAGCAGTTGAAAGCCACCAATTATAGCAGCATCAACATAACAATCCAGCATAACAAAATGACAGCATCAATTGGCAGCAATATATGCTAAATGTCTGATAGTAGCATATACAGCTCCAGGAATAGCAGCAACAGCAGTATAACAACACCAACATACTCGAAGTAAAGCAGCAGCAGCAGCAGCAGTTGAAAGCCTCCAATAATGGCATCAGCAACATATCAATTCTTCAAAAGTAGGAGATTAAGACCCAAATTGAGTCTAGATCATGAAATATTCAGCCCCAGTATGCTGTAATGATAGTTACTGCAGACCACACCCATACAAGATGAAGACCAACCCAGAAACGACCAAAGACACCAACCCAAAACACAGACCTCAGCCCAAGAAGAACCAAAGACACCAGCCCAAGAAACGCAGAGACTCAAGCCCAAGACACAAACACCTACCCCACCACCCAACCACAGAAGACCCAAAACTAAACCCCTGCCCCAAGACAACCAGCAAGTGTGCTTCCCAACCCAAACAGACACCCAAGATCGACCAGCAACAGACCACACAAGAGAGACAGACCAGACAAGGACCCAAATAGACACAAGAAGCCCAAGACCCCACAAAGACTCAAAAATAAAGCAAAAAAAGACACAAGGGAAGCACACACCCCCAAAGCAGGCCAATTAAGAAGCATCGATAATGCTTTTCAATCTGAAGATAAAATCATCCATAGTATAATCCTTGTCCGCAGTTTTTGTTTTGATGATTGTTTCCTGCACCTCACACCAATTTGGAGACTTTTGTTCAAAGACAACTTCATTTCTAGTAAGCCAGATGGTCCATATAACTGCAAATAGTATACAATCCCACACAATATTTTTCTTTGGTTTGAAGTTCCAGTCATCCCACCACCTGAATAATCCCTCCATTGCATTAGGTAATGCCCCTTGAACACCCCACCAAGACAAAACATTACCCCAAGTATCCCATACAGGTTTACAGTGAAGCAACATATGATCCGTTGTTTCAATTTCTGCAGAACAAAACTTGCACAATGCTTCTTCTTCATTATTAATAATCCCCAATCTCAGGAGATACTCTGAAGATTTCACCCTACCAAGATAGACTAACCAACCAAAACACTGGTATTGTTAATTGTTCTTTGCGCATTGCAAGTGGTATTGTTTAGCTGATTTAGGAAAAGGAACATCTCTTTTAAAGTTTTTTTTCTACTTTGAGAGCCTTAACCTGATGTAAAATAGTGTTAATGTTTGGAAATGTGTCTGTGTTTCCGGGTCCTTGGAGACCTTAGGTTGGTTGTGATAGGCTGGTGTCCAGTGTAGGTATTGGCTCAAAGTGTGATTGTCTTTAGCTGCTTTTCTGTTCTGAGGTATCGATTTAATGATGAATAATTTTACCAAAGGAAAACATAACAGGAGCTTGATTATTGTCGTACATCTGAAGTCTCTTTTACAGAAAGAAAAAGAGATTGAAAATGCAAAAAAAAAAAAATTTGCAGGAATAGAAAAGAAAAAAGGAGAACAAAACAGTACAAAAAAAAGGTGTGGAAATCATGGACAAACCATAACTATTTCCGACCAGCAGGTGTGTCCCACTTTATTCGGTTCTCTTGTTTTTCGACCGGAAGAACGAGAGCTAACTATCAAGCGAACCACCGTCAGGAATTGAAAAGAAAAGAGGCGCGGAGGTCCAAATAACTGTTTTTTTTTTTAATCGAACTCAATCCTGACCCCATCAATGGACACATCCCCAGCCCCACTCTTTGGCACCAAAGTCACCAACACATTCTCATCATCTTCAGCTCCCAACTCCTCCAAGAGCTCACTTATCCCCAGCCTCAACCTAGTCTTGATCTTCGTATGATGCTTGTGCTTGTGCGGCACGTTCACGAAGCTCCCGGCGAACTCCGTCCTGTGGGGCCCGCTCGTCGTCTCATCCTCGTCGTTGATGAACACGTCGAACTTCACGAAGACGTCTCTCGACACCTCAATCCCTTCGATCACCAGCACCTCCTCCTCGTCCGCCTTCTCTTTCTTGCTCCTCGACTTCCTCGGCCTCGGCACTATCACTTTCACCGTCTTGTCGAGCTTCCCGGGGAACACCACGGAGGCAGAGGGTACTTCTTCTGCCGCCTTCGCTTCGCTGATGGCGGATACGGCGTTCTTGACCTTTTTGAAGATCGAGGAGACACGCGGTGTGGGCTTGGTGGTGAGCCAGGGGATGTCCACATCTTGGTAAACGTAACCGAGCTTCTTGGTGTCTAGACAGTCTTTGACTTGCACTCTCGTGAGATTAGCATTCTCGTCGTAGAAGACGAAGCCTGTCGATTTCAACGTAACCAAAATGTTATTCTTACGTACTACTTATGAAATATTTAATAAAAAATGATGCATTTTCCAAGATAGAAAATTATTGATAGGCTGTAACGCAATGACCTTATTTTTGGGGCATTTTAAGTCTTCCTATTAAATTATGTGGGTGAGATCTAGTCTTCCCCGGGATAGAGTGGTTTAAATTTTTTATTAGTAACTTGCCAACTATACGCATGTCTTAGTCAGTTTATGCGTGCCTCGACGAAAAATATATTCCATTGTTACTGTGCATTTTTTAGCAGGATAACAGGTTCGTAAATTTTAAATTCTCTAGACTACTGCTCCTCCCTGCCTCCTTGTGCGAGAAAGAACCATTACTCTTCGAGCGTTCAATATTCTTTTTTACTTAAGGGAGAAAAGAGAGAATTCTATTAATCTTTCTAAACAAATTACAAATTACGAAGAGTAAATAGTCTTTGTAGCATTCAATAATCTCTCTTGTATAAATTATAATATATAGTGCTTCTTTTATAAATTATAATATATAGTGCTTCTTCTTTTTTTATCAGAGTCATATACTCCTAATAGATTGAAGTCATATTTATGAAGTCAAATTTAATTAATTGTAGTCAAATTAAATTAACAAGACATGTGACCAATTAGTTTTCCATTTTTCAAAAATTCAAAAAATAACTTTTCGAATTAAAACAAAGCTACACTTACTGGAATTTAACCAATCTGAATCCGTAAAATCCTGCCGCTTTCCTCCAAGTGTTTTCCATATGGACCACACCCGATCCACATTCGAGTGATGGCCGAAGAAAATCGGGTCAAACCCGGCAGAATAGAAATTGCCCATATCCTCCAAGTTGGGCTGGTTCGGATCGCCGCACCATATGTGAACCGGCCCATGAGGAATATTCTCGAATGACCCGGCTCCAGGATCCGGGTCATCACCCGCCCGGTAAGCGCTCCCCATGAAGAGCGAAGGCGTCTTCCCACTGGACACCACTTGCCTATACATGACATTGAGGTTGCTGTTTATTCTTGCTTGATCCGTTTCGCTCGTGTCCTTCCCGTTGTAGTCGAGGTCGATCACGGTGGGCGGCTGGTGGTTCGCGTCGCGAAGCGCGTCATAGAGGGGCGATTTCGGGCTGGTGTATAAAGCGGGCATTTTCATGCCGGCAGGAGAGTCCCAGTTCCAAAATGGCATAGTGAAAGTTGGGTCGTCGATCAATTTTCCCAAAATCCTTTCGAAGAAATAGAGGTACCACCTGTTTGAAAAAACTCATCATGTGTTATACCTCGGAGCTCAACGGTTTTCAATCGAAACTTGAGTGGTAGCCAAATATGATGAGCACAAACAAATACAGTATTAAAAGGCTACTGATTTTGCCACTCCCTTTTTTGTTAACGTCACTCCCCTGCAAGTGTATTTTTTGTGTAAAAATACACTTACAGGGGAGTGGCGTTAACAAAAAAGAGAGTGGCAAAATCATTTCCCTATTAAAAACAACGCAATATAATAAACTTGTGAAAGGAAAAGGGAAAGAAGAGAAAGTGAATGGAATTTTTTTTTTGTTTTTTTGTTTTTTTTTTTATCTAAATTGAAGCAGAAAGGAAAGTGGGAACAAAACTATTTTCTTATGGAAGTCAGCGAACAACTAGAAAAAGCCCGGACGCACTTTTTTAGTGAAAGTGCATAAGGATGATTAATTCAGATCGACATGTGGAATAAAAATGTCTTTTTCGTATATTTTACGCAACTTGGCTTGGAAAGGAAAAGAGAATAAAATCATATGCAGTGTGAAGAGAAAAGAAATTAGAAGAAAGTTCGTCTTTCTTCTGCTCTTACTTTTCCAAATATGTCTTTTCTTTTCCTTTTCTTCTTAATTAGAACCAAACAAATTAAAGGAGGGCTGAAAATACTCTTATTGGTAAAGTACTGCAAAAAGATGATAGCCAAACTGAGAGCGCTTATGGTTCCATTGATTAATTGTAATAAAAAGACAATTTCGATATTTTGGTGCAGCGCTTATTCAACAAAAATTTGATATTTTCACTTTAAATCTTAAAAAAATTAAAACGCCAAACTATTTGTTTACTTTTGTGTGGTTTATTGGTCCATCTGATCTAACTATTGGCTCCCAAAAGGAGAGGTTTATGTTCGAGTTTATGAAGAGATATCAAACCCTCTTTGGTTGTTAACCTACTAATTACTCGCTACACCCTCACACATATGTAATATGTATACTATATTGGCAAAAAATAAATAGTACTCCAACAATATTTCAAGCATAAAATGGAGAAGCTCTTCGTTGTTTAACCGCCTTTAAGATAAAATTTCGTAATGTCGTTTTCACTTTTTAACCAAAACTCCTCTACAGTGACTGGAATTTTTTTATTTATTGAACTTTTCTTGTATCGTGTTTTGACCATAGTATTGTGAAATTATTTACTACTTATTATTTACTTTAAACCCTCTATCCAATACTCTACCAATAAGCAATATTATAGTCTCGTTATCGGCTTGGTATTGAAGGGCTAAACTCTCTGTTCATGTAATTTTGATAAGGTTAATTAATTAATAACGGGAAAAAATATTTCTAAGCTTTATGGTAAGTCCCCCACCCAAATGCACTGCCAACCTAATTCGATCATATTCTAACTAACCGTGTTTTAAATTAATTCAAACCCTACCTAACCCTAAGGTAGGCCTGGTCGTCGGTATACCTTCTTGAAGTTTGTAATTTCTTTACTCTCAGCAGGTTTGAAACTCCTAGACATGCTATATAGACTTTTATGAGGTTAGTCTACATGGGATCTCACCCGTTTCAATCGGGCACCCAACTATATGGACGTTGTTGTAATTGTTTTTCTATGAATTAGCTGAAATACACGCAAACAGATTTTGATGCCTTAGTTAGATTTAAAAATAACACTTTACCTATGGAAGGGGAAAAAGAGCCATCCACCATGCACTTGAAGATCCAGATTCGGAAACCCGACTTGATGATAAGCTCCATCGCAGTAAGCGCAGTGGATTGCAGCTTGTTGTTTGAAGCTACGCGGGTCGGAGTCGGGCAAGTCCCTCATGAGTTGTAGGGCTTTGTTAAACTTTGCTACGTACTTCGCGTCGGCTAAATGGGCCGCGGGTCGGACCCTCATAGCATTTGGCACCGGAGGGAACTTGAAATCAACGATCTGGGTCGACTTGGGCGGGCAACAGTTTGTCTGCCTTGCCCCAGTGGGCAAGTCCGCCGCCCCACATGTGTTGATATTCGGGGCAGAAATCGGAGCAGCAAGTGCTAACGGGTCAGCTACCAAACCCGCGGCACCGTATAGCCCGCCCAACCCGATAAGCATATCCCTCCTATCAAACTTCCCTTGGGGAATCTCTCCATTTGTCCCATTGTCTTTGGCTTTGCATGAGACCTTAAAGGAATACCTGTGGTTTCTAGTAATGGTGGGAACTTGCAATGTTTTCTTGAAAAAAGGAGAAGCAAAGAGGGCGGAAGAGGTGGCCGTGGGGGTGGCCGCGGTGGTGGGAGGGGGAAGAGAAGCCATGTTTTTGGTTTTGGTTTAACCAAAACATAAGATAGATAAGTAGGTTTATATAAAGTTAGGGTTGAGACTTTTCTATGCATGACAATGAAGTTGTCTTAAGTTGACAAGATTTAAAAAAGCACGTGGGAGCCGGGAGGGGTGGAAATTTTTAATACTCCCTCCGTCCCAAAAATATTTATCCGATTCGCAAAACGAGAACTTAAAAATAATGTATTTTTTAATAAAAAATTCAAATTTTTTTCATAAATTACAAGAACTCATCGATATCTAATGAATTGTTGAAAAAAATTTAAATTTTTCTTGCAAAAATTGTATTATTTTTACGTCCTCATTTTGTGGACCGGACAAACATTATGGGACGGAGGGAGTACTATTTTGCCAGCTCACGAAAACGTGGATTGGGTTAGAATTTTATTAAAATTAAGGATAATAATACGTACATAGATTTACGTGTCCAGATCCGTGTTTACATCTTTCCTTAATTTAAGCACCTTGGTTTTCGTCCACAATAAATCAGTAGTAATAAATTATTGCAATGACTTCTTTTTTTTTTTTAACAATTAAGGACATTTCATTCACATGCATAACAACACTTTAGATAATATATTTCAACCAAATACAATGGCGGAGTGGGAGCTTACTTCAGAACTTTTATAAGGATTTTTCATTCAGGATAAGTAGCTTTTCAAGGTGATCATTTTATTTTACAGTAAGATATTGTCATTCTTATTTTTTGTGGCAGTTTAGTGGCGGGGCTAGGATCTTGAACCGGGAGGGGGCAGATAATGGACATTTATTTTTAATGGGAACGTACACTTATTATATCATAAAGTTTTTGTTTTTCAATACATAATAGTTGTACATTGAAATGATTATAACCTAATGCGGTTAAAATATAACAATTGTTTTGTTTTTTCCTTTAGGCAACTTCAACAGTCGCGTGATTATTTTTTATTTATGAAAAAATTTGAGAAATGAGAATGTAAAATAACTGATTTTTTATCAAATTAAACAAAAATTATTAAAATTATAAGTTGCTATACACGCATAATTATCAATAATATTTAAAACCAGGTATATAAAAAATAAAAATTTTAAAACTTGGGGGCTTGGACAGGGGCCGGGGCCACCTCGGGCCCCAACATTGCTCCGCCACTGCTTATTTTGCCACCCAACATAACGACTAGAAAGCGGATCAAAAAAACATAACGACTAGAAAAGGGTGTTAATGCAGGGGTAGGAGTAAAGGGGAAAAAAACTTCAATACAACGGTTATATCTAACGCCTTCTCACATAATGTGGTTCTCATGTATGCATAAGGGTATTGAAAAATCAAGGGAGGCACGTGACCCTCCTTGGTGGAAAGTCCGCCCCTACTTCTAGTAAAATGATACAAAATAAACAGTTTTATTCTTAAATAACCAATCAAATTTCCCCAACGTGATTTCACATTCAATTATTATTTTATTTTTTTTTGTCTTGTTCATATCTCATTATCCTGTTGTTTCTCATCACCTCTTTTCGGAGCCTGACCTCAAATTTCGATGCACCAAGAGGCTCTTCACTAGACCAGGCCCTTTGCCTTTGTTTACTTCCACTAGCTATTAGTAGAGAGCAAAGAAGACTAGCTACTCTCTCTCACTCTCTCCTCTATTTACCTCCTGGTCATTAAATTCTATGGGTAAATGTTCAAAAAAAATATATTGATAGAGAGAAAAAAAAATAAAAAGGAGTGTTGGAATTCATTGATGAAAAGGTGAACAGGCAAAGAAGATATTGTTCTTTTTTATACTTTTTACAGGGCAAATTAGAAAATAGTGTCGAAGATAGGTACACTACATTTCATGTGGTCGTTCACTATCCAAAAAAATATTCATAAATTTTAAAATATTATTTTATAGGGCCCTGTAAAAAATTAGCTCCAACAAATATCGGCAAGTATTATCTTTTGATACGTAGTGACGAAACTGCTCAACTGTGCAGTTTCATCCCTACTAATTTAGAAATAATACTTACCGATATTCGTTGGAGCTGATTTTTTACAGGTCCCCATAAAAAATATTTTAAAATTTATGAATATTTTTTTAGATTTTTGTGAAATCCAGAATGAGCTCCACATAAAATATAGTGGAACAATGTAGTGTATGTAGCATCTCTCTTAATCAAGTTGGTCAATGTTCAAAATAATAAGGTCATGAGTCTCGTCACATGTTAACCGCTATGTTACTCTACAATTATTTTAAGGGCTGCTTAGGTGTAGCTACCTAATTAACCTATTATTTTTTTCAAAACCTAATTAATCTATTAGCTAGCTAACTTTCTCCACTATTATTTTAACAAATAGTCCCATTCCTCAAATACAGCCTAAGGCTTTGTAGCATATAATTTTGCCAGGTTCACGAGTTAAATCATACCGAGATTGTTAATCCACCTTAAGAGTTAATTAGGGCTCAAATCTCTAAAAAAGAGGACAATGCTTATGGCTTATGCTAGTTTACAATCAACAAATTTGTCCCCAAAAAATTGTGTCGATCAAATATCAATTTATGGGTCCTTCTAAACCCCAATTTGAGGATCAAAACTTTTTCATTTTTAGAGTTCATCGAGAATAAAAGCCTTGACAAGATGGTGTCGATCATATGGCAATTAGTAGATGATCCCAAAATATTTACTTTGAGATAAATGAATTTTGATCTAGTTTGTCCATATATCTTTTTCGAGACAAAATGTGTTCTAAAATAGTATCTTTGTCCACGTATTTTTTTAATATTATTAATTAATACTCTCGACAAGCTCGAAAAATAACCAATTTGAACCCTCAAAGTGGACATAAAAAGGGCCCAAGAATAGCACATTCCCTTAATCCCTAACAGCCCATCATTTTTGGAATCAGAAGCCAGATCTTAGGTTCTAGGTCTGGTTTCTTGGAACCAGTGTACCGGCGATGAAGACGGCGTCTGCGGCGGCTTCTGCCTTCAGTCTGCTGCGGGACGAGTTTGCGGCGGGTCATCCAAGAGGGTCTGCTCTGTGTTCATACTTGGCCTCTCAACTTCAGCCTCTCCAACCCTCTTCACGAGTGTGTTCGACGGGTCCGGCTCCGGCGTCGTGGTTTCAGGAGGCTTTTCTTTCTTGGTTTTGTTGTTTTTAGGGGAAAAAACCGAAATGATCCCTGTAGTTTAGTGTTTGTGTCAACTTGGTCCCTGCAGTTTGAATTGGCTCGATCTACACTCTATAGTTTCCATTTTGTTCCAACTTGGTCCGATTACTAACTGTTGTTAGCTTCCGTTAACCCCATACACAAATGGGTCTCTTTTCTTTTGAATTACCAAACCCTTTCTTCTCTAACCTCGCAGACCTAAAGCCTTTTCCTAAAAAGCAAAACAGAGTCACTTTTTTCTAAAAATCAGGTTCTCTGGCCCGTGTTCTTTTTTCTAAAATACTTGAATTATTCTTCTATATTCATGAGGTGACCAGGCACACCTAAACTCTATACTCGGTGGAGACTCTAAATTTTTTTCTAAACCCCTTTTGTGGCCCGAACTATGGTAGACCTGATTCTCCTTTACCCGGAGATATGTAGGCAGCTTGATGAAAGCTCGGTCCTTTTTAAAATAAAACCCACTTCATTTTCTAAAATTCAAATATTTTTCAAAAATATCCGAACACTTTTTATAGAACACAAAACTCCTCATTTTTCTTTTTTTTTTTCAAGAATCACGTCACAATCCATAAGAATCAGATGACTTATTCAAGCCCTAATCCCTGTCACTCCTTCCCCCCGAAGGCGTACGAGACACGTTTCGGTCGAAGGTAAAATCCCGGGAGCGACAAATGGAGAATGGAAGCCGTGAAAAAAAATGAAGAATGGAACAATGAGGCTCTGTGTTTTGGTTTAGATGTATATTAGGGTAAGAGGAGAATGGCAGATTACAGTTTTAACCCTAGAAAAGGGGCTCATTCGTGTCTGGGGTTAACGGAGTCTAACGACAGTTAGTAATTGGACCAAGTTGGAACAAAATGAAAACTACAGAGTGTAAATCGAGCCAATTCAAACTGTAGGGACCAAGTTGACACAAACACTAAACTACAAGGACCATTTGATTTTTTTCCCTTGTTTTTATTTCTTATTTTAGTTGTTGTTTCTGTATTTTTGGACCGGTAGTGTCCCTTTTTATTGTACTGTTTTCTTATATATAATATTTGTATTTTCTGGCTTGTAAAAAAAAAATCCCTAGCAGTCGGTTTGGAACTTATGAAAAGGAAGAAAAATGAAGAAATTATTAAAGATGCATCATTCATGTTTCTCTTTCATTGTTTTGTTTGGAGAGAGAGATCAAAACAAACTATTTTGCACAGCACTTTTTTTTTGTAATGCAGGGTGTCCTGAGCCAGTTTACGCGCACCTCAGACTAATCCCTACAGCCTCTCTCACAACCGTTTCAAACGCTTACACGCGGGGTTAGGTGCCCCCAAGAGTTCTTGGTAGGAAGAATCGAACCTAAGACCTTATGATGGAGCAAACACCTAAATCTCAGATCAAGACCATTTGGCCAACCCCTTGGGGTTTGTACAACACTTTTTCTCCTACAGTATTATATTTTTCCTTCGCTTTCCTTCCCTAAAAGCCAAACGAAGACTTAGAGCTAAACTAGAGAGGAACTGACCGTTATGAATAGAATGAAAGCTTTATTGATGGCTAATCTTTTTAAATTGTGAAAGGTCTTTTACAATAATTTTTCAATTTTTTTTGTTTGATAGTATTCAGAAAACCTATGTGGACCGACCAAAGCCCACCGAAATCGTACCGACGGCCACCGTCGGGCCGTCTCCGGCCACCGGACAGCCGATCCGAGCTGTCCAAAAATTCTAAAAAAAAAACCGAGGGGGCCTCGCGGGAATTAACGGCATCCGAGTTGTTTAGACAAAAAAGCCACCTGGCTTTCCAGCCAAAAAAGAGCCAAATAAGTCAATTTTTTTAATAAAGACAAAAATAAGCCAATAAACCAATTTTTTCGTCTTTATTAAAAAAATTCAATTTCAATCAAAAAAAAATTACTTTTTAGATTCCTCTTGTCATGAGGATGCAATTGTAACGCCCCGATTTTCGGAAATAAAATCGAAGGCATTAAATATTAATTTCTGAAAAATTCACTAAATTAAAGTTTAAAATCCAAAACCGAATTCTCAACATAGAGATTTATTTATTACAAACCACTGGGGGAATACTAAAAATAGTCTTTGAGATAATAAAATAGACAAAATAACAGAGCCGACTTCTAAGTTTGATACGGATCCCAAGCGTATTCGGGCTCGGCTCCCACTTCTGGATTCATCCCTGGATAGTACTGCCCTCCTTCAGGGTCCTGAGTCTCCTCCTGATTTTCTGCAAAATCTGACACGGATGCCAGAAAATCCGTGCCTGAGTGAAAGAGTTCACCCCGTAGTATAATCCAACCCAACCACCCTCCTTACATTACAGCTAGCAGGTAACAATATATTATCAATGCAGAATAGTGAA
>JAOTQK010000012.1:10173460-10188359 GCA_025642025.1 Rhododendron ferrugineum
ACCCTATGATTTCTGAAAAAACCCTTATCGATATCCTATTGAGTTGATTTTTTACAGGAACTCTTAAAAAATTATTTAAAAAAAATGAACGGTTCAGATCATATTGGTGGGACCCGAGGTGGGCCCCATAAAAGTGTATGTGCAAGATATGTGCACAAATGTATGTGCAAATAGCATTACTGAAATGTTTTACCCATTTTTTAGTATTTGGTTGCACAAAATATGAATAAAATGTTTTACTTGTAAAATATTTTTCCCCAATTGATGTAAAATGACTTACCGGCAAAACCTCCGTAAATTATTTTAATACCGTTTCCGTCGATCTCCTCCCTGGAACCAGTACCCAGCAATTAACAACCCCTCTCCCTCTAAAATTTCGTTCCCCTCGCTCTGTACATGAATTACCTCTCTCTGATCGTTCCACTTTCTTCAATCAACTGAGCCAATTTTTTCGTCTTCATTAAAAAAAAATTGGATTTCAATCATAATTTTTTACTTTTTAGATTCCTCTCGTCATGACAATGCAATAATCCCAAAAAAATTGACGAAAAACTAACAAATACGAAAAAAAATTAAATAAGGATAAAAAATAAGCCAATTAGCTTATTTAGCCGAACGGGTAGACCCATATCATTTACTAGAGAGTATGGATTAAAAAAACTACTCCAAACCCTCCCATTAATCGATGGGGTAAAGTATTTTACAACTACCAACCAAACATCGAAAAATAAACACGAAAACTTTATTTTTGTAAAAATTATTTTACACGGAAAATGTTTTCAAGCATAAAGCATTTTACGTTCAAACAAACAGAGCCCTAATAACAAACCTGAAGAACAAAAAGTAGTGTGTCAAGCGACATCCATGGATTGGGATACAAGCGGCAATGCGAGGTCTATGAGTGACGTCACGGACTGTAATATGTTTATATCGCAAAAATCATTTATTAAAGTTTGTAGTATTTTATTTTACTCATTCCGTTCATTTTTAAATGTCCAACTTCGTAAATTTAACTTTTTATTGAGACATCATCATTACATTTCAAAAATTCGGACTTTCCACAATTAATCTCTATGGAGATGTCATCATTATATTTTTTCCACCAACTTTTCAAAAGAAATCTACTCAAAGGGACAAAATGGAAAATTTACCAACTTTTATCCATTAACTTTTCTAATGAATACTTAATTATTAAGGGATAACCAAAAATAAAATATTGGACGACGGAGGGAGTATTTTCTTTTAAAACCCAGAATATATTCATATTTTAGTGCATCTTTTTGTTTTTTAGTATACATATTTCCCACCATCAAGGTGGAATCTTGGCTCATCCCGTTCTTGCTAAAGTTTGTTATGGCCAACTCATCCTATGTGTAAGCTATGGAAGAGTCATATGAATTAATTCAAAGTGCATGCAAACTGATCTAAGACGTCATTTTTTTTTACCAAAAACAATGTTTGTGTTTACAAAATTACTTTCTTAATTAAAGAGTTCTGAAAACACTCTATTCTCAAATAGACATAGATTTTCTTTTCCTTCAAATTAACATACTATCTCAAGAAAAAATTAATACTAGAATGACGAACAATTGTCGAAACTATTTTTTAGATCATCGACCAAAATTTGATCAAGTTGCGCCGTATATCTTTTCCAAAAATTTGATTTTTTTAAATAGACATATGTTCTATGTAAGCTATCTTTCTAAAAAATTTATCAAAATACATAAATAAAACATCAATTTTCACTTCTTTTTTGTTGTACCTAAGTTTTGATCAATTTCGATTTGCTTGTCCTTGGAAAATATAGGCAAGATGCAGTCCTGCACCATAAACTGTTCCTAGTCTTACGATGAAGATTGCTGGGTATGCATGCATCTGATCCTTCCACCCACCCTACACTAACTGCATTTTTTCAAATCGAAATTAATCAATTTTTTACTAGTATATTTCTACCCTTCGCTCCAGCATGGCCCCCCCCCCCCCACCCCCCCCCCCCCCCCCCCCCCCCCCCCCCCCACCCCCACCCACCCCCCCCCCCCCCCCAGTGCGTCCCCACAAACTGCACATCGCTCAACCACATAGCATCCAAAACACCCCCACGCGCCTTCAGAATCGTGATTCAACGCTCTAAATTTCACGGCGAACCTCCCCTCTTTTTTACTGATATCACACAATTTTTATGTTTTGTTTTCATTCAAGTGAATTTATCAATATTAATTTTCATGAGTACTGAAAAAAAGTGGGGGGACCAATAAAAAGAATCTATTGTTAATTGGAGTGAATAGACAAAAGAATTTCTGGATAAATTTTTTGGAAATCATTATTCTCTATGCATACGAAGAGATGATCAATCACATTGATGAGACAGGATTCTTTACGCCGACGTTGAGTTTAAAATATAAAAAAAAAGTTCGCACAATCTAACGGGTAGAAAATCCCTCGGCATGGAGGCACAGGAATTTCAAAGATAGAGGAGATCTGACCCCCGCATTGATAGCTTCAATAGCTTGAATTATTCTTGGAGTAAGTACATTGAATTTTTTTAAAAATATAGACTGAAATTAAAAAATTGAAGTGAAAAGACAAAAGAATGCAGGTATAATTTTTTTTTTCATTCAGTGAATTTATCAATATTAATTTTTATGAGTACTGAAAGAAAGTGGAGAGACCAATAAAAAGAATCTATTGTTAATTGGAGTGAATAGACAAAACAATTGGAGTGAATAGACAAAACAAAGGAATGCATGTATAAATTTGGTCCTTTCAAAAAATGTATAAATTTGGTCCTTTCAAAAAATGTATAAATTTGGGAATTGATTTCTACACTTCATTTTTTGATATCCACACTCCTTTTTTGTCTTTTAGCAAAAAAATACATACGCTCTCAACACTAAAATCCAAAAAAGAGAATGTGATTATAAAAAAAGAGAGTGTAAAAATCAATTTCCATAAATTTTTTGAAAATCATTACTCTCTATCCATACAAATAGATGATCAATCACATTGATGAGGCAGGATCCTCTGTTTTGAAAACATAAAAAAAATAAAAAAGTTTCCAACGGTCAGAAAATTCCTCGACACGGAGGTACAAGAATTTTTGGGACAGAGGAGATCGGACACCCACATTGATAGCATCAATTGTTCGAATTATTCTTGGAATAAGTACATTGACCAAAAATTTAAGAAACACAAATGAAATTAAAAAAATTCATCAAAGACAAAAACAAGACCAAAAAAAAAAAAACTTGGAAAATAATTTCTACACTCCCCTTTTAGCCATCCACACTCTTTTCTTTTTGTCTTTATCCACATGAATTTACGATATTGTTATTGAATGTGTGAAAAAGTGTAATGAAAAAAGGGCAAAATAATAAATTTAAGGGAAAAAAGACAAAAAAAAAAAAAGAGAGTGTGGATGGCTAAAAGGGAGTGTAAAAATCAATTTCCAAATACTTTCCATAATAATAATTATTTTTGAAATATCTTTAACCCACACGAATAAAAAACTTTAGCAGAATTTTAACAAAAATTTAAGATGGACAAAAAATACAGTGAAATTCCTCACTTGTCTTTTTTTTTTTTCTAGACAAATGAGCAGACCACGACGGACTATATGAATTTAAACAAAAAATTCAAAAAGTTTAAACGGTAACTGAACGGCCGTTAAAACGCATCCGTGGTTTCCGGTATATACTCCAACGTACAACCCCCCCTCTCTCTCTCTCTACATTTCCTCTCTCTCTCTTTTTTTGAAGAGTGAGATAAAAGTTATCGTTACCCCGCCTCTACCCTTGATCTCTTCCACCCTCTCTCTCTCTCTCCTCGCCGGCAGAGAAAAATACACGGCATATCCCCCACCCCCTCTCTCTCTACAGCCTTCCTTCAATCAGATCCTCCGACATTCGTACGGAACAGAGATTTACACGGATAGGTTACCGCAATGTCGACGGAGGACGAGAAGTTGTTGAAGGAGGCGAAGAAACTGCCGTGGGAGGATCGATTGACGCACAAGAACTGGAAGGTGAGGAACGACGCCAACGTCGACCTTGCCGCCCTCTGCGATTCTATCTCCGATCCCAAGGACCCCCGCCTCCGCGAATTCGGTGAGTTAGGGTTTCGTTCAGTGGATCTGGTTTCCTCTGTGCTCTTCTACCTTTTTGCGATTTTCGTTTCGTTGATCTGCGTGCTTTTACGACAATGCCGTTTGTTTGGATAGGGTTTTTTGTGTTCGTGTTGCTCAATTTGTTTGAAATGTTTTTTATTGTGCGGTAAGTCACATAACGCAGGTGTGGGAGCGCTGTGCAAAAAATATATTAAACTACTAAAATATACGAACAATATACTAAAACTCAGTAGAGTGAGCATTGAGAGGGCGAGCGGAGAGTGGGTTGGCCTAAGTGGTCAAGGCTTGGACTCGGAGGTTTGCTCCCTCATAAGGGCTCACGTTCGAAACCTTTTAGGTGCTATCAACTCTTATGGGGCTAGTTCATACGGAGTTTTGGTCCGGCTTTAATTGGATTCCCTGCAAGTGGGCGGTGGGATTGGGGCCCTTGGATTAGTCGAGGCCTGGACACCTGAGTTATCAGTGTTATCAGTGGGAGGGCGGTGCGAAAGCAAGAGCGTCTTTGAAAAATATACAAAGCTACTAAAATTTGCTAGGGCGGGGATTGAGGGGGCGAGAGCAATTGGTCCTACGGAAGGCATGATGAAGGTTGTGAGGTGTCTTGTGTTCGTTGTGATTTTGGAGTTACTGTAGAGGCTATTTATGGTGGGGAGGTGGAGATTTTTTGTAAGGTGAATAATTGCTTTTGTTCCAAGGTTTTCTTTGGGTTACTGTTTTACGGAGGCAGCTTTAGCCGGTAGTGCCGGGGGTTTTGCAGTGGTGGAGTTGAGTGGTGTTGTTGACATTGGGTATGGTGAATTGCTCTTGTTTTGTTTATTGTGTTTACGGTAATCACTGATCACATTGTGGTTATTGTTGAAAGCCTTGTACGGTGAGTTTCTGCAAAGTGAGAGTTGAGTGATGTAATCCTTATTGTGTGTAGTGGATTGTTCCCATTGAATGTAGGCACATTTTCAAACCTCGGTCCTCGTAGTGTTTGTCTTGTTTTTGAAAAATTATTCAGTTCCCATGGGGCACTGCCCTGGCCCTACCACCGCATGTGGGGCTCAAGGCTAAGAGCATGGACCCACATAAATGTATGTTGGTGGAGAGCCTGGGGCATAGTGCACTGTTTAATTACTCCTTGTGTTTTATGATTGTTATTGCATTTTCTTTGTTATGGGTGGATCTATTGTCTTGTTCTTGCATAACAGCTTTTGATTTGTTCTCTAGGATCCTTCTTTAGAAAAACTGTTGCGGATTCGAATGCGCCGGTGCAGGAAAAGGCTCTCGATGCGCTGATTTCATTCTTGAAAGCTGCCGATGCTGATGTTGGAAGGTAGTCAATGTTTTGGTAGTTATTTTCAGTGATTTAGTTTCGGATACTGTGGTATTGGGATTTAGGTCTGAATTTTTGTTTGGGTTTTGGATTCTGAAATTAAAGATATGCGAAAGAAGTATGTGATGCAATCATAGCAAAATGCTTGACGGGTAGACCAAAAACTGTTGAGAAGTCGCAGATGGTTTTCATGCTGTGGATAGAGCTGGAGGCAGTGGACGCTTTCCTGGTATGAACAAATTGTGGAATATTCCCTGTGTGCTCATATCATTCATGACGTTTGTCCCCAACTTGATTCACTTCCTTTGTGATTGAGTCGTAAATGTAGGAATGTCCATATTTTATTCTGAATGCACTGAGACGTTCTACTTATAGGTATCATGTAGCATATAGGGGCATGGGGCAACTAGATTGTGTCACATTTATTTGTACAGCTGCTGCCTTTATTAGGTTGTAGGGCATTCAACTTAGATGGCTACGGGTAATAAATGCCATGATGTTTTTAATTCCCTTTAAGTGCGCTCTTATATTTTTATCACACAATCATACCATGGAGGTGTGGGCTTACTAACTGTTTTGCCTTATGAAAACTTTTGCTAGGGTAAGTGGGTTTAATCTGTATTCATGGTTCACTTGACGTAGTTTAGTTGGAGTTTCCAACAACTACAATCGAAGGTGGACCCAAGTAACAATGGGCATAAGGTCAGAAGTGACGCAAAATCAAGTTGATAAACTCTCTTCAAAGCAAAGATTGCAAACCCATGTATTGCTATTTAAGGAGCTTAGTTCTTTGTAAAGTACCTTAGATCAGGAAAGTTGATATTTGCAAAAAAGGCTGCCTTTGGGTTGGTATGAAGGGAAGAAAAAACTTTGTTCAGTTGCTTGGGATGCTGTCAATGATGGTAGTTTAAATGTTAGAGGAATCAAGACTACTGTGGCTATGTTTGGCCAAGCTTGGTTGGAGGCTCTTCAATGAGGAAGATAACCTAGTGGTGCAGGCTCCAAATAGCAAGTACTTGCAGGGTGGCAGGGGCTTGTGGGCTACAACACGTTCAGATATGTTTCACACGTGTATAAGCGTAGCTAAAGAGAACAGGTCCTGCAGCAAGGAACACCTTGGCTTCTGGGTAATGGGAGGATGGGGGTACGTTTTGGACTGATATATGGTTACTAAACCGCCCTCTGTTCGACATAGCTGCTGCTGAAGTGCCTACAAAGGGTAGCCTGGTGTCCGATTATTGGGTTGGTGATCAAGGGTGGACTCGGGAGTTGGGAGAGCTTGGGATCCTTGCTCCTTAGATTGTGGAACAACATCGGACAATGTTTGTTGAGGATGCTAAGAATTAATGATTGGCTAATTTTAAAATACTCATGGAAACTTTCTAGTGAAATAAGCATATGAACAGTTGCAAATTGAGAGCTGATTTGGGAAGGATGGAGTGGTGCAGTGTCTAAATTGTGAAGGTATGGGGATGATGAGTTGTGTGGCTCAAAATTTTGAACTAGCAGATAGTCAAGCGGAGGGCAATGGAAAGGGAATTACTCATGAATCAATTGGATGTGACAGATATACTGAGGTGGAAAACACTGACTTTTGGCAAATTCTTTGAAGGTTTTTACAGATGGGGCTTCTCAAGGGGGAACCTTGGATGTGTAGGGATTGGGGCTAAGATCTAGTTGGAGACACTGGTGGTATCTGATAGCTTTCATCAGAAGAGTGGGTTGGATGCATGCAATCACAGTGGTATTTTAGGCTAATTTTGGTAGGGGCTAGAGCTTGCGTCAGGCTTGGGTTGCCAAGACTTTATCCTTGAGACAGATTGTCAGTTAGCCTTTGATCTCATGCGCACCTCTGATGTCTATATATCAGTTTGTTGGATGAATTTTTCTCTGAACGAATTCTGCTGCCTGGTTGTTGATATTCCTAAGGAGACTAATAATCATTGTGCTGGTTGCATGGCAAAAGGAAGCTTAAAAGGGTATTCCGTCACTGCTGGTGATGGATAATCAAGTTTGAGCAATGCATGCGCTATTTGGTTTTATTCTTGGAGGGAAGGAGAATTTATATTGGACACACTTCGTTGTTTTGATACGTAATACCTGGTGGTCGTCCCTGCATGCATGTTTAAAGGATCTTCACTTCTATTAGTCTGTTCAATCTTTTAAGTCCTTCATAACCGCTTTAGTATTGTTTTAATTCCTTTGTAGCCGTTTACTTTTGTGCACTATGTCTTGCCCGTGTTTGCTTGGATCAGTTTGCCTGCATTTATCTTCACAAGGATTAATTTGATTGCAGGATGCTATGGAGAAAGCTATTAAAAACAAAGTAGCTAAAGCAGTTGTTCCAGCAATAGATGTCATGTTTCAAGCTTTAAGGTTTTATCCCTTAACATAAGTGTGCTCATTTTTTATGTTCTTTTGTGTATTGCAATTTTGGGGAATCAAGTGTGTGTGTGTGTTTTTTTGTTGCTTATACTTAGTGAATTTGGGGCAAAGATAGTACCCCCTAAAAGAATTTTAAAGATGCTGCCTGAACTCTTCGATCACCAAGACCAAAATGTCCGTGCTTCATCCAAAGGATTGACTCTTGAGCTTTGTCGTTGGATTGGGAAAGAACCAGTGAAGTCAATTTTGTTTGAGAAAATGCGGGATACAATGGTATGTCAAATACTGCCAGCTATTGGCTCTCATAGTTGTACTATGTGCTCTACATGTTTTATTTCTCATTGTTTGGTTTCTGTTATGTTATTTGATTTTGCTAAAGAAAAAAGAGTTGGAGGCTGAGCTTGTCAATGTCAGTGGAACAGCTAGACCATCCCGCAAAATAAGGTACCTTCCTAGTCATTTCTAGTCATTGCATGTACCAGGTCTATGAAAGTTGACATTTTTCTCAGAAAAGTTCCTGATCATGAATTGTTTTGACATTTTGCTGGCTAATTTGCTGTTGTTTGTTAGAGTTCTATGCCTTAGAATCTGACCTTGTGCTGTTTTCCGTGAAGCTCTTCGGTCAAATTTTCTATAAAATTCTTTTCTTTGTCTTTGCAATTTGTTATCATCTTGTATGGCCTGTTTAGTTATTTAGATCATTGCATATACCCCTCGCGAGTATTGTTTATTCTTGTTTCCTGATGATTAATGGAAAAGGAAATGATTTATGAAATTTAAGGCATTTCTTGCCGTCATGAAACGTGTTCTCTTTAATAGTTGGACTTGCCTCATAGATTGGTATTCTAAGGTACGCAAGGCACTATAGTTGCGCCTCGCCTACCTCAGCGCCTAGGCACGCAAGGCACATGCATTTGAAAACACTGACAACGTAACTTTGTATAAACCCTCCTTTTATTTGGTTCAATACCTATGCGGGACCATTGCTAGTTGATTTGCGTGTTCTTGATTTGTTGTGTCATACCATGTTATAATACATAGAAAACACATCTGGTATTAGTTTTGTCACCGACTCAAAGCGATACTACACAAAATACTTATTGGGTATTAACAGTTCTTCTACTAACAACAAAAATCTAGTTGTTTCATTGATAACTATTAGCAGTTCTTTTAGATATCTGGTATTAGTGGTCCCACAACCAAGGTGATTATACTTATGTAACTGCTGCCCTCTCCCCCCAGATCTGAGCAAGACAAGGAACCAGAGCAAGAAGCTGTGCCTGAAGTTGTGGGCTCTGGCCCTTCTGAAGAATCTGTTGCAGATGGTATGTGATCAACTTTGTGAAACTATTGCCATTTTGCAGTTTTGTTCTCCCAATTATGGGTGAATGAAGTTGGAGAATTCTATTCCCTGAGCTTCAAGGAAACTGGATTTGGCTTCCAATGCTGCTTGTTATTAATGTATGTGAAGATTGTGGCATCCGATGATTGGACCTGATATATGGGTTGTTTGTCAGCTCCTCAGGAAATTGATGAGTATGAACTTGTTGATCCTGTTGATATATTGACTCCATTGGAGAAGACAGGATTTTGGGAGGGAGTGGTCAGTATTCTCATTCTTTGTCCCATGTTATATACTGACATTTAGCTCCTTAGTTGCCACAGTTCTTGTGTACAATTCTCCTCTTCGGTAGATATCAGGTTAGGCAATTGTATGTCATTGTTGCTTAGAATTATTTTACCATTGTTGTGTTTTTCAGAAAGCTGCCAAGTGGTCAGAGCGAAAGGAGGCTGTTGCTGAGCTAACCAAGCTCGCATCGACCAAAAGGATAGCTCCTGGTGATTTCACTGAAATCTGCCGGACACTTAAGAAGGTGCCTGGGTTATTTTTCATAGGATTTGGTGACTCTTATTAAGTGTTCCAGAACGCCAAATAAGTACTTATTTTTTAAGAAGGCAATTTCAAGCTAAAAAATAATGAGCTTATTGAAATCCAAAAATATGCAATATGGATCTAGTTTGAAAGATCTCATTGAGATCTTTTGAACGATGCAAAAAAAATCGAAAAATTATTTTTTATTTACATTATTTTTGAGTTTGAAAATGTGAAATAAATACTTATTTTTTAAGAAGGTGTTCTGGAATTAGGCCTAAAGTACTTCGTTCACTGCTCTGGATGCACTAACTATGCTTAGTGGGTAATTTTTCAATCAGTTGACTACTATTAGTTATAGAAGTGAATTGACTCTTGGAACTTTTGTGCACTTGCATGGACAAATGATTTATTCATTCGTTGTGGAAAGTCGAGTCAACATTTAAATAGGCCTTTTGGTGCATCATGGTTCCAGTTTATGCTTGCTTGTGGGTTTTGCATCCCTTTAATATGCTTCAATCGATTGCGTGATTTAGATTTCGTAGTCGTACTTTTCTTGTACCTCCCAACTTGGTTTCACTTTCCTCCCCTTATTGCAGCTTATTATAGATGTCAACATAGCTGTTGCAGTTGAAGCCATCCAGGCAATTGGGAATCTTGCCAGGGGCCTAAGAACACATTTCTCTGGAAATTCACGCTTCTTATTACCCATTTTACTTGTAAGTATGTTATGGGAAGCTATAGATACAGAATTCAGCTCAATTTGTATGTGTGCCTCTACCTGTTAATGGTTCACATCCTGATTATTATACGTGATTAAATTTGTTTGGGTATGCAAGTCCCCAACTTTTTATGCAAGGTGTTAAAACTGAAATGCTGGTTTTATAAAGAAAAACACCTGTTTTTCTTATTCGATCTTTGGTGTTGTCTTGGTGTTGTCTTATTCTTTTTGCGTTATTTTTCTTTAGGCATTTTTCTTTTCTTAGGGGTATTATCCCTCAGCTTACACCTTTCTCTGTGCTAGTTAACGGTCTAATCTTTGTTAACAGGGAGCAAACATGTAAATTTTCTTTCAAGAAATGACCAGACAAAACTTGTAAAATCCATTTTGCTTTGTGGGCTTCATACTCCTCTGCAATCTTCCCAGCTCTGTCTCTTTTTTTAATGAATGATATGTGGCTTATATGGGAAAGAGTTGCCTTTAATAATGAAAATGGTCCCAATGTTGAGTTTCTATTTGCGGTCATATGTTTTAACGTTTTATTTTAATGTTTTGAGTAGTTGATATATTTTGTGTAACAAGTTTCTCTTACACAGGAAAAACTGAAAGAGAAAAAGCCCACTTTGACTGACGCACTTAGTCAAACTCTCCATGCAATGTACAAGGCTGGGTGCTTGAATCTTGCAGACATTGTCGAAGGCAAGTTTCATCATCATTATATATTATGTATTTGGACTAATTGTCAGATATTTTCAAGGTCTCTTTTGCTACTAAAAACAATCTTGATAATGTATAAACTCTCGAGTCTAAACAACGGCGTTCTTCCATTCTGCTCTCTCGAAATAAACCACATCAAGCATAGCCAAGAATTGCACAATTTTTTTATACTAGTCACGCCTCTCTTTTGCATGTCTACCTATTATATTGTTACATCCTAGGGGCTGGAACCACTGCAGTTCTATTTTTCCTGGTTCTTTGCCAATCTATTGTATTGGACCTGTTGTTGCTTTTGTGGTTTAGAATCCTTGAAGCTATTCCTGTTTGACATTGGTACTAGAACATAGAGCTTGATTGCATGGCGATAGAGGGATTTTGTGGTTCTATAGGATTATGTTTCTATAATAGTGGGGAAGAGTTGTATTTGACGTCTATAGGTACAGTGGCGTAGCCCGGAACTCGCGTTAGTGGGGGCCCTTTTTAAACACACTTCACCAATAAGTAATTTGTTATAAACAATGATTGAATACAAAATTTTGCACTACAAATAATTAAAAAGCTAGCATATTTATTACGAAATCCACTTACACAAATTATGAAAACAAACCAATTTTTTGAATTGTCTCAGTTGATTAAGTCTAAGAGCAATTCAACACATAATAACAAAATGCCAATATTTAGCAATCTTGTCCCCATAGAAAGTTTTTCAAATTTTATTCCTAAGGTTCCAAATTCAAATTGGGTTGTGGGTTCTATCAACAGAGAGGAAAAAACAAGACACCGTCAAAATTGCAAATAATTTTTAAAGTATAATGCATATAGCCCATAGTTTAGCAACTTTTGAAATTTTGATATTATGCATTATAGAGTTTCAATAGTAAGTGGTGGTTATTTTTTGCATTAGACATCTCATTTCGCCGGTGGAGAGGAATTGTTGTAATACTTGAAATAACAAGAGGGAAATAATGTACAAAATGTATTATAGAGATTAAAAAGATTATAATATATGAAAGACAATTCATAATGAAAAACACAAATTTTCACCCCACTGGGCCGACTGTATCTCCGCCACTTTATAGTAAGTATTTCTGTATTACCAATTGTACCTTTTTCCTCTTGCAATTGGATTCATGCATACTATGTTCAGTGAATGTCTTTTTGTTTTCTTTTAATGGTTTTTTTTATTATCTTGATTGGTTTTGCTGTGCCTTGATTTGGCTAATATAGGTTCATCATTTGTTGCCCAAGAGGCTGGTTCTCTCTGGATTTAGCTCATTGGATGTACTTGGTGCTGCTATTTATGAACGCCGTTGTCATACTAATTACTAGTTTACTGCAGATGTAAAGACAGCAACAAAAAATAAAGTTCCTCTTGTGCGTTCATTGACATTAAACTGGGTGTCTCTTTGTATTGAGACTAGCAACAAGGCCATTGTTCTCAAAGTTCACAAGGAGTATGTTCCGATATGCATGGAGGTTGGTGACTTCCATACCGCAATATTTATCTAGACTTACACATATGAAAACTTTTGGCATTATGTGAGGCTTTGTTTGATCATATTGAAAACAAAATGCTGAATTTTCTGATCTAAAAAGTAATTGGTATGTACTAAAGATTGATTGCCGAATTAAAAAAAAAAAAACTGCCTGATATTTGATAGAAGTGAAAGGATGGAAGATGGAAGTGGAGTGGTGGTGCAGGTTGCTTGGTGGTTGAGCAATGATGGTAGTGTGGATTCGATAGTGGAATGGTGGTTGGTTGTCTTGTTGTGTAGCGTAGACATGGTGAAGGGCAGAAGGGGTGGTGATCATAACAAAGGTGTTATGCAGGCCTTGTTTTTGTGGTGGTTGTAGCTATGGTGGTGGTGTGGCAGCAACAATGGAGGTTGTGGGAGATGGCATTGGCAACAATAGTTTTGTTGTCGCGGTACTTGCGCCAGCGGGGCAAAGTGGTGTGATAGAGATGGTGGTGAGGTGGCCATGATGATTGTAGTATAGAGGCGGTGATGCTGGTGGTGTAGTATTTGGAACAACGAAGATGGAGGTGGAGGGGTGGTGGTGGAGTGGTAGTGGCTGTGGTGGTTGTAGATTATTTACTAAATTTAGCGAGCAGTTTCTTACTTCAAATTTTTTTGAAACTGTAGTTATCAAACACAAATTTCATTTTTCATCTAACATATTCAGTTTCTAGTGTTTGTTTGTGTTATCTAACATCCCCGTATTAGCGCAATTATTATCACTTCCATGCTACCTGTCAATACCTCAAGCTTAGGTGGATAGTTGCCCTACTTCTCATTGTTCTCAAGAGAATTTTTTTTCATGTGTACCATACCTTTGAAAAAAAAATTCTTTTATGTCGAGTTAATTCTTTTTCGAATCTGTTAAGTGGGACGAATCTTTGGCTACAGCAATCCTTCATCAGTTACCTAGTTATATTTTCCTGAGTTCTCTACTTGTACAAATACAATTTTTAATGAATGTGTTAGATCTGCATGTGGTCTATGCAATGCTCATGCTTCTCTAAAGATTATGAAGCTGTCCTGCTCTTCCTACGTCTTTGAACACTATACCACTCTAATTTATTGATTTGTATCATTTGCAATTTGTGTGCTTGGTTTATGTATAGAAGGTGATGTTGTTTGGTCCAATGTTATATTCAATTCTTTGTAGTGCCTTAATGATGGGACTCCAGAAGTGAGGGATGCAGCCTTTTCTGCTTTGGCAGCAGTGGCGAAGGTACTCCTTGCAATCATAATGCAACCAGGAACTATCATGTTTTCCTAGTAAAATGTTTTTGACCAAAACTGTAATGGAAATAGTCCACGACTTGCTACTTCCACAATAATTCTGGTTTCTTCATTTTCTTTCTCAGTTGGTTGGCATGAGGCCTTTAGAAAAATCGTTGGAGAAACTTGATGATGTTAGAAAAAAGAAGCTTTCAGAGATGATTGGGAGTTCTGGAACTGGTCCAGTTGGTACAAGCTCAGGTTTGAATAATTTTATTGCTCAAATTTGTGCAAGTTTTCTTGTGAAGAATTATATTGACTTTGATCTTTCTTGCTCTACGTCCTGATATAAATCATGATATGGCCAGCTATAACTTCAGGTGGAAGCAGTTCTGCTGCAGAGGTGGGTCTATTCTTGCCTTTCAAAATGATGGTCATGCCCCTTTTTCTTTGAACTAAGTGCCATGTATCGATTTTCCATTTTATGTATCGCATCGTGATACGTATGGCATTTCACAAGACGTGTTACAAGAGTAAATGTAAGTTTGGTAATGTTAGCTTAACACAGCCTATAGGGTAAAGGCATTTGAGGGCGAAGAAGGCGAAGACTCTAAAGTGGTAACACGTAGTCTGTTAGTCAAACCAACGATTCAAGGTCTACTTGGAGTCCCTGCTTGTTAGCTTGGACTAAAGTAAAGAGACATTCGGGAGGCAGAAAGAACGGAAAACCAGAGTAGCTAAAACATGGGTGACTCTTTGATAAGGCTGTCAATATTGACCAAAGCCCGACTATCTCAAGGGCTTGAAATGATCAGCAGTCTCATTTATGCTATGTCCTGGTTCGGTTCATGCTTTGGCGAGCAAGCGCTATTATTCTTGTTAAGTGAGTCTAGTCGGGTCAATTTCATGCCTTCTTCCTTCGTCATGTCATTAAAGAAAGGGGAGATTTCATGAGAATCCTGTTAGGCACTTGTCTCAGCAACCCAAGTCGCCGGGCTGACGGTTGACAGTGGGTCAACTATGGCAGTGACTTTGG
>JAOTQK010000012.1:10193368-10204800 GCA_025642025.1 Rhododendron ferrugineum
TTATCTGTTTGGCAGTCCTGTTTCATGGTGATTAATTTTGTGCCCCCAGAAACAATATCGATGGGGCCAGCAGCCAAAAGTGGCTCAAAAGTTGCAAAATCTAGCTCTAATGGTCATGGTGATCGTATTCAAAAACATGGAAGCAAGGCTGTTTCTTCGGTATGGTTTTATCCTCTTGAGTTTTTTTCCTTCACGAGAATAATAAAGATATTGACATACTTTGTCATGGTTCGTGAAGAGAGGTATTTCAACAAAGGGTTCGAGAGCTGAATCAATAATGTCAATTCAAGATATAACTGTTCAGTCTCAGGCTTTACTGAACGTGAGAGAGTCTAATAAGGTATGAATATACATCCTTCAAGTCTATTTGAGTGTGATTTGTTCAGCGCAGCTGTCACTAGCTCATTGGATTGAGTTCTGTGCAGGACGAAAGGGAGAGATTGGTTGTCCGCAGGTTTAAATTTGAAGAGCCTCGTTTAGAACAGATTCAGGATCTTGAGGTATGTGCTTTTGAGTGTACATTGAAGGTTCTTCTATGCCATTTGTCCTATCTTAAGTTGACATATTCTTCAATTGTATGCTTTCCACAGAATGATCTTATGAAGTATTTCAGAGAGGATTTGCATAGAAGGCTTCTGAGCACAGACTTCAAGAAGCAGGTTGATGGAATCGAGATGCTGCATAAGGTGATTTTTCCGCTACCACTCGGGTTACTTGGATTTACTCTCAAATCTGATTATGCAATTGGCACATGTAACTTAAACTTATGCTGACTTTCCAGGCACTGCCATCAATTGGAAAGGAAATAATTGAAGTTCTTGATATACTTCTGAGGTGGTTTGTTCTACGGTTCTGTGAATCTAACACATCATGCCTACTCAAGGTATAGAATTGATTAGATTTTTTTGTTTTACATGCCCATTCATAGTCTATTCTAGTGATGCATTTGGTACTAAGTTTGGTTATTGTGCTTCCGGGAAAAAAAAAATTCATCAGGTACTTGAATTTCTTCCCGAACTTTTTGACATGTTGCGGATTGAGGGGTACACATTGACCGAGTCAGAAGCTGCCATTTTTCTTCCTTGTTTGATTGAGAAGGTACTTGTAACTTTACCCAGGGCTAACTTGCTTCCAATTTTGCTTGTTGATGCTAGTATGAAGTACTGTTCCTATTGCTGTGTTTTAGTTGTCATGCTGTTTGGCGTTTTTCTGAGCTTTTAGTTTCTTCTTTTGCTACAGTCTGGACACAACATTGAGAAAGTACGAGAAAAAATGCGAGAATTAGCAAAACAAGTTATTCATTCATATTCAGCAGCAAAAACTTTCCCTTATGTCTTGGAGGGTTTACGTTCTAGAAACAACCGAACCCGGATTGAGAGTGTCGATCTTGTTGGATTCTTGATTGATAGCCATGGAGCAGAGGTAAATATGGAAAGCTATCTGATATTTTGTTTTTATTGAAAGGTACTTTGTTCTAAATAATTTTTTTATGCAGGTTAGTGGACAGTTGAAATCCTTGCAGGTTGTAGCAAGCTTAACAGCAGAACGAGATGGTGAAATTCGGAAAGCTGCTTTAAATACTTTGGCTACTGGTTATAAGATTCTTGGTAAGTTATAGCTTTCAACCGGTAGACTGATTTGGTGTTTGGTTATCTTGGATACATAGGACTAGAAGCTTTTAAATTCTGATCAAACTTGGCTATTTTGCTATCTTTATATTTTCCCTCGTTAAGAACAAAAAGTTTGTTCCAATTTTGGCAAGACTGGCCCTTATGAACAAGTTAATCCATTGACAAGTCTTACCGGGGTTTGTTTTATTCTTTTTTCAAAGGTGATGACATATGGAGATATGTTGGGAAGCTGACAGATGCTCAAAGGAGCATGTTAGATGATAGATTTAAGTGGAAGGTCAGTACATGTTTCTATTTTTTCCATTCACGATATTATAATCGTGAAAGTTCAAACGGTATTCATTCTGTTTCTATTTTTTTCATTCATCATATTGTATCCTTGCCAGGCCCGAGAGATGGACAAAAGAAAGGAGGGAAAGCCTGGAGAAGCAAGGGCTGTTTTGAGGCGTTCTGTTAGGGAAAATGGGTGTGTCTCTCTGCGTTTCTTCTGAGCACCTTGTTTACTATTTTCCCAATTATGTCTCAATCAATTGCTGCTTTCTTGTCTAGAATTATTTATTGTGCTTTGATACTTAATGTTTTTAGTGCATTGTTTGGTTTCCCTCATGGAGGGGATATAGAGAAATACAAGAAAATTTCTGCTACAGAAACTCTTTGGCTATGCATTATGGATATGCCTGTTTTAAGACATGAGAAGCACAAAAGAAGTTGACGCCTTTGTGTCAGACACATGTCGCACATGGATACTCTTCCGGCACTTGTCCAAACTTATTATTTATCTTTTCGTTAGACCGGACAAATATCAGAAACTTATGGGACAAGTGTGACTCCCATCACTTAGACACAGATGCACCTCATTACATGTTTGGAAAAGCCTTGAGACCCAATGATAAAATCAAACCGATATATAGTCACTTTGGTTAATCTCTTCTTCTGTTTTTGAATTTTGGGAAATCTTAGTCTCAAAAAATATTTGTGAAATAAATTTGTAAAATAGGTGTCAAGATTGGAGAGGATGGTCATGAAATGTTTGGCTAATTTGATATACTTGAAACATTACCTAGCTGAGGGAGATGAAAAACTAGAGCATGTATATTTCCTGATATTAAAAATTTTAAAAGCTCATAATCTTGACTATTATTTGTTTCAACACTACATGTGAAACCTGTAGAAAACATTTCTTGGGGTCAAAACAAATTACAATAGTGAGGTTAGTTGCCTTCATTAATATAAATATTTACTTATCAAAAAAAAAAAACAATAGTGAGGTTAGTTAATTCAGGTTTCATTAGGTGCTGGGCCCCATGCTATCACCGTATTTTCTCTTGTGAAAACCAACTATTATTTTATTTCTACTTCTAAAAGTGGAGCACCTTCTCTTTTCTTTTCTTTTTTTAATTTAATAATAGGATGCTTTTGAGTTTTGGCAATGGTACCACTCCTGCAGATGTGCTATGTATGCTCTTGCGTAATGCATTTTCTTCTATGTCCGTTGTATAGATTGTGGCTTAGAAAACCCGCCATTTGGTGTCATGAGTTGTGTGAGGTTTTATGAATAGAGCTAGCAGTAATATCTTTGACTTTCAGGCACCATTACTCGTGGTAATAGGCTAATTGCATATGAGAAGCAGACCATTGTGCTTATCAACAAAAAGAAAGAAGCATAAAAGTAGAACAATTTCTTGATTTTTACTTTCTTTTTGGTACTGTCATTTTCCCTTTCCAGTTATGATGGGAACTCTTTACTTGGCATGGCTCTCTTTTTGATCTTTTTTCCTCCTTTCATCAGCTGTTTTATTTATATATCTAGCTATTTGTTTTTTGGTGTCTATAGCTTAATCTCTTCCAATTAGTTTCTATTCTTTTCCCATAAGAGAACTGCTTTTTGCTCCTCTAATCTGTTTCAAATATTAGTCTAGGAATCTCTGTTGCCTTGTTTCAAAAGTGACATGTGGTTGCTTTTAACCCCATTACTGTATGTTTCTGTGTCTTATTATTGCTTTCTTACTTTCTTCGCATGCTACAGATACGAATGGGCTTTGTAGGCTGAATTAATGGGCTTTAAGTTAGTTACATTCAAACAATGATTTTGCTTTTCTGGATTTTGATCTACGAAGTTATGTCTTGTTGTTTACTTATGACCAATTTTAGTTTTGACGTTTCTACATGTCTGTTGCCGCATTTCTAGGTCTGAGGTAGCAGAACAAAGTGGTGATGTCTCACGGTCTGTATCTGGACCAATTTTTACTAGGTACTGCACGTTTCCTGCATTTTGATTGTTCAATTTATGTGCTCTTTGTTTTCGTCGTTTCCGCAGCTTATTCATCTTGATCTGTTGTCCATTTTGGATGCTAACGTGTATGTCTTATCTATGTAGGGACCATAATTCTGAGCTTCACATGGAGAGGGCTTCCATTCCCCGAGCAATTGCGACGGCAGATGGCCCCATGGACTGGAATGAAGCTCTTGATATAATTCAAGATGGCTCCCCTGAGCAGGTCTGTTGTTTCGTTCACCCCTCACATCTATGTTGCTTTATTGGATGTTTCTACTGAGCTCTGGTTTTCACATCATTGATGTTTACTCCTTATTCCTTTTGTTGGGTAGATGTGGAACTTAAGAGGGTGGCGTTGTTGCCTTTACTGTTTGTGTGTGTGTGGTGGTGGGGGAGTCCATTTTCTTTTACCATCCCTTTAAGTATGGTATTCTTTGGTCTGAACACATACCATTATACAAAACTCTATGGGCAATTCTTTATGTTATCAATCATGTATTGACTGTACCCTTTTTGGCAGTTTTTTGGTTGACTTGGGTTTCATTGAGGCGCTTGTTCAAATCTTTCGAAGCATGTCTTTTCACTTTAAGTTTTTGTTTCTTGTTTTCTCTCAACCCCGAGTTTTTATGTTTTGGGTTATTTTGCAGTCTGTTGAAGGTATGAAATTTATCTGCAATGTGCTGGTTCAAGCAACCAGCAATCCTGAAGACAGTGCGATGGATGACATTGTGAAAGATGCTGACAGACTTGTTTCATGCCTAGCTAATAAGGTGATAATTGTTCAACGTTTCTTGTTATATGCCCATTTCTTATTTGATATGAACTCAGTTGGCTTCTTTATGTTACATCTCTGAAAGTCAAAATCACATTATACTCTATGATATCTGCTGCAGGTTGCCAAGACATTTGACTTTAGTATCGCAGGAGCCTCTTCAAGGTCTTGTAAATATGTTCTGAACACATTAATGCAGGTAATTTATCGTCATGTATATTCATATTCTGCTATTTAGCTAAATTGATTGCCGATAAGATCGAGAAAATTTTGGATTAAAGAGTTGTCATGGGTGCTGTATTTTGTCAGAGTTCATGACTTCTGTACTGTTATGCACTTGTTGCAGACATTCCAAAATAAACGGCTAGCAGATGCTGTGAAGGAGAGTACCCTTAATAGTCTCGTCACTGAGCTTTTGCTTTGGCTTTTGGATGAAAGGGTTCCCCGTATGGATGATGGTGGCCAACTTCTCAAAGCATTGAATGTTTTGATGCTAAAAATCCTGGTAAATATTGCTTTGTGAATCATCTTTGTGGCATAATGTTCATAGAAGTCTGTTGAATCTTAGACTGATCACACTTGTACAATGCAGGACAATGCCGAACGGACATCATCGTTTGTTGTCCTGATTAATCTGTTGCGCCCCTTGGACCCCTCAAGGTGGCCATCATCAGAGACAAAAGAGTCCTTGGCGGATAGAAATACCAAGTTCTCAGATTTGGTTGTTAAATGTCTTATTAAACTCACGAAAGTAAGTTTCTTGTTTATTTTTTTTGGCCTTCTGTCATTATATTGATTTAAGTATCTATATCTAATTTTTTTAATAGTTTCTTATGGTGGAGCTTTAGTTATGTAGATGGTACGCAGACTTAGTACTAGTGTCTATAACAAGTATGTGTCGAAGTGTCGGGTTTTTTACTTATTCCTATGTGTAAGGACATGCGAACAGAATGACTGATACATTTCTTGATTTTTTTATTGCTAGCGTAAATAGTTTAAGAAAGTGCCCTCAGGAGTGCTGCTAGGTATTAGAAAATGGGTTCAGCTGATCCCATCAACTTGGATATATTCTTCAATATAAGATAATGGATTGGATTTTACACGTGACCCGGTCGAGATGAATGAAAAGTAAGTAAAGTAGTACTCCGTCCGTCCCAAATTGCTAGTCCTTTCCTTTTTTGGATGTCCCAAAAAGAATGTCCACTTTGAAAAGTTAACATAAAAAGTTGTGCAACATTACTCTTTTGCCCTTTATTCATGTCAACAAATCATTAAATAGGGCAAATTGAGAAATCAAAAACCATTAATTGTTCCATCATTCTACCCATAAAAATTCGCTTCCCCAGAAAGAGCAATCAAATTGGGACGGAGGGAGTATCTTGGATTCAATCTTGTCCTTATCATTTACTGCATAATATAATGGTTTCTTGTTTCATAAATTGTTATAGAGCAAACACGAATTACCAAATATGCTTGGTGGTGTATTTGAAATTAGAGATTTTTGACATGTCACATAGCTTTATCTGAGTTTCGATCCAACACAGGTACTTCATTTAGAGAGAAGAGTCAATGTAGCAAAGGTTTGCACAATGTGGCTCTTCAAGCCAGATAAACTGTTAATGTGTATGATTTCTTTCCTAGGTGTATTAAAGTAAATGCTTCGTTTGGTGATGTGAGGTAATGGAGAGAGTTGTGTACTTTTTTATTTGGGAAGGTGTAGGGAAGTGATGGTATTGGGGCAAGTATTCCCCTCCAAATCCAGTTGCATTCCATCCAGAAGTGAAGATAAATACACAAGCGAGGAACATTTTAATTTTCGATCTTCCCTGAACATGTGTAAATGAGCAAGGTGTTAATTGGATGTTAAAGCATCCTACTCAACCAATTGGCAATGAGTGGAGAGGCCGCCCAGGCTCATATACTAGTTTTGCAGGAGATAATTAACCGAGGTGGGACAAACTCCAACACTCTCCCGCACGTGCGACCCCCGACTCACACATGGAGAAATAAACAAACGATCCATAACACATGGATCCCAACCAACAACGATGCACTTATGGCACAGACAAGGGGGAACAAATTCTCCGAAACCCTAGCTCTGATACCATGTTAAAGTATTCAACTCAAAACCAATTGACGACCATCTTTTCCTCCTGCTTGCCTGAACAGACATGGGCATACAGTTTCTCTTCTCCACTGCCTTCGTTTCCTCTTTTCATTTCTCTTCTTTAGCTTCGATCCTCTTAAGCTATGTAAAAACTGCTCACTTTAATGGGCTAGCAGAAAAAACCAATAGAATCAAAGAAAGATATAATTTGTAGCTTCTATGGCTTGAATATAATTTGCACGCCTGGCTTGCTACATATATGTGCACAGTTTAGTTTTCTAGTCTGGCTTCATTTCTGCAATTGATATTGCTTATTTTCACGTAACCATTGCTTTGGCGTTGGCGTGTTGCAGGTTCTTCAAAGTACAATATATGAGGTTGACCTTGACCGCATCCTTCAAAGTATCCACATATACCTCGAAGACCTGGGAATGGAAGAAATCAGAAGAAGGTATCTAATGACCCATTTTTGTTATCAGTTTATTATTATACATGTAGGTAATGATCTTGTATTACAATGGATGGATAATCTGGACTGATTGAATTTTCTTTCCTTGCGACTGCCCTCTATGGTGAAATTCTACAAGAGCTGGGGCTGATGACAAACCATTGCGTATGGTTAAAACTGTTCTGCATGAGCTTGTTAAGCTTCGCGGGACTGCAATCAAAGGTCATCTTTCCATGGTTCCAATAGACATGGAACCTCAACCTATTATTCTTGCCTACATTGACCTTAATCTTCAGGTACCGTGATTGTTAGCATATGCATAGCTACCTTTTTTCTGGTTTATATATGGGTATCAGGTCCTTTTCCATTCTCTTTTTTATGTTATTTTCCGCGCCTGTTTGATTGGCCAGATTAGAACTGGGATTGGAATATAATTCTAATTGTAGGTCATTTCCTTAATGCCACAATTAGTGGAGAGATCACATATCTGTTGGATAACCAATCCCACAAAATACATTATATCCAACATATTGGGGGTGTGAATTGTTGAAGGCCTGTTGTTTGACTGGGCAAATATTGAAAGTTTGTGTAATGCTATAGGGTAAGTAATTATACCGAACTAGTAGTGAAGGAAATAATACCACCACATTATATGTTCCCTGTTATGTGGGACAAATCACCAATGGATATCTAATTCTAGCTATGAGTAAAAGCTTAGTCTGATTCGAAGTTTTAATCCGGTCCATCTAATGGGGCCTCATTGTTAGTCCGGTGGTACTACTCTTCTAGTCCATATATTCTCTCCCTCACTGCTAGTCCGGCCAATCAAATATGGCCTTCAAACATATTATTATATTTTTTCCTCTCCTTTTTTGTCTTCTAATAATAATCTACCAGACTCTGGCTGCTGCAAGAATGTTGACTCCCTCGGGGCCTGTTGGCCAAACTCATTGGCGTGATTCAGCAGCTAACAATCCACCGCCAACCACTACCTCTGCGGATGCACAATTGAAGGTATAATGTCAAGTCATCATATTAATTTTTAATTTTCAAAGATATGTTTCAGCTGGTCCATCTTTTGACTATACTATTCCATGCCTGATACTAGCCTTGCGTTTTATGTTTTACAGCAAGAGCTTGCTGCAATTTTCAAGAAAATAGGTGATAAGCAAACTTGCACCATCGGTTTGTATGAATTATACCGTATCACTCAGCTGTATCCCCAGGTAATAAGGGCTTCCTTAAGGCAGAGCTTGGATCGTAGATTTTGGAGCAATTTATGGGGAAAGGAAAAAATAACAAGGAAGTTTAGCTACATTCTATTTGTTTTTTCCTTACCCTCTAAAATCCCTCCACAGACTCATGATTCGAACACAACCTAAATAGAGCACAAAATATACCTACAGAAATCTGTGTTTCATTGGTGACTTATTTTTGTTTCTGCTTTTTCTATAGGTTGATATATTTTCTCAGCTTCAAAATGCTAGCGAGGCATTCCGAACATACATTAGAGATGGTTTAGTCCAGGTTTACTTTTACACCTTACAAGGTTGCAAGTTGCAACTATGTTGGCTTAAGCACGCACTTAATTTTTTTCCTTTTTCCAATCTTTATTGCAGATGGAGAAGAATGAAGCTGCTGGAAGAACGCCCTCAAGTTTACCGTTGTCAACCCCTCCCCCTGCTGCCATAAACCTTTCTTCCCCAAAGTTTGGACCTTTATCGCCTGTTAATTCAAATGTACTGAACGATACAAGATCTCAAAATACCAAAGTTGAACCCTCAAATTTTAGTTTACCACCATCTTATGCTGAAGATGAGAGAGCTGTTAATTCCATTATGTCGCGAGGTCCCGCTTCTGATAACTCAGAGCTAAGGCATTATATGGGCGAGCAAAGGAATGATAGTTTCCTACCCGGAGGTAACCTGGATTTTGTGCATTTTTTTTGAATTTGAGGCTGTGTTTAAATCATGGATTGGTGGAGGGAGTTATCAAGGATAAAGCTATTGATAGTGAAACCTAAGAAATAAGCCTATCCTCGTAGCTAAGGCCCTGTTTGTTCCCTCATTTCATGGTGTCGTAAATCTCATGTTTTGCTGAACTTTATATTCGACGTATATGTAATCTTGTACGTAGGGCGTAGGAATCCCAACCAAACCTAGGATACATGGTCTTCTGGGATTTATAATCCAATCTGATGTACTATTACTCTGGACAAACAATCAGGGCCTAGTTTTTTCTTATCTTTTACTGTCCATAAACTTATCCACCAATCCATGATCCAAACACGACCTATAGTACGACATAATTTATTGTATTTGTTTTTCATATGGAAACACTTTTGGAAATAATAATGTAGTGGCTGGAGTCACAAGCGGGACTCTAGATGCAATAAGAGAGAGAATGAAGAGCATTCAGTTAGCTGCTGCTGCTGGGAATCCGGATTCCGGAAACAGGCCATTAATGAATATCAACGGCAATATAGCCCATTCTCTTTCCAATTTTCACACATCGGACCGTGCTAATCCGGATAATCCGGGACAGAGTGGGGTCCTTCCTATGGATGAGAAGGCTCTATCTGGGCTGCAAGCCCGGATGGAAAGGCTTAAAAGTGGGTCAATTGAACCTCTTTAGGGAGAGAGCTAAAGGCCTTGGTCCAATTCCGTGCACCTAGTCTTGTAAATGAAGAGGTCACAACTGCGTTTAATTATACAGCATTTGAATGCGTAGTTATTATGCATTTCTTGGTGCAACAACAATTGAAAGGAAGTTTAGTTTGTATTGTTCTTTTTGCAGCAGAGATGTGTAGCCCAATTGGGCAAAGTGCACAATGAGCTAGTGTAGTAGATTGTGCAGCACAAGTGTGGGTTCTAACTATTTGTATTCTGTATATTTTTGCTTGTAGAGCCTTCCGAAAATTGTCTTGTAATTCCCCCGTCATTCAATGGTTTTTGAATGTGTTTCTGAAATTGCCATTGGACTAAAGAGGGAAATTTTCTGATCTTTATTCTTTTTCTCCGGCTGAAGTTATCTTTCTTCTATGATCTGTTTTGGATGTTGGTTGGGGGAAGTCGTAACTGGACATGTCCAATGACCAAAACAATATGTAGTGCAGCGCAAATGTGAATTTCCAACTCTGTCTTGTAATTTCCCTTGACTCACTCATCTCTGCTCATCTTTATTCTTTTTCTCTGGCAGAAGTTTGCTTTGTTCTCTGACATCTGTTTATGGATGTTGTTTGTGGAGAATATATTGTTACTGGATGTTCTAAATGTTCATTTTGAAAGGTCGAAGCAAAATTTTTGTCTTCTCAAGGCCATGGGAAAAGGTGGAGGCAAAATATTTCATAATGCCATTGATTTGAATTTGACTGCAGTCCTAGAATGTTGGCCTAGAATGTTGGCATTCAAATGAAAGATCGAGAATATAGAATGGAGGGGGTATTTCAAAGGCAAAAAAAGATAAAGAAAGGTTTTGAAAACTCATTGTTGAATGGGTAGTGATAATGCCAAAGTTGTTTTTGTTGGTGTCAAAACTATTTTTGTGGGTGCCAGAACTTCATTGCATAAAAGTCTTGTACACTGCACATGGTACAAGCCTTTTGTGCACTTGAATTTTGGTACCAATAAAAACAGTTTTGACATTATCATTTCCGAAGTACCGAGGGAAAAAAAAACCTCATTGTGCACTTGAATTTTGGTACCAATAAAAATAGTTTTGACATTATCATTTCCGAAGTACCGAGGAAAAAAAAAACCTCATTGTTGTGACAGTGTCAGCTCCCCTCCTCCTCAATTCACCTTACTCTTTTGTGGGCCCATCTTGAACCTACAGTAATTATCTGAACCTTTGATCTCGAACATTTTACGAAGAGTATTTGGGCAAAAAAAATGAGCTTGAGTGTATTGATAGATATGTGTATAACTCGTACAAAATGACAGTTTAAGTTAGATACATACAAATATTCAATCAAGCTAGGTTTTTTTACATGAATGTTCGAGATCAACGGTTAGGTATTAGGATTGTTAATGTTTGTTTGGGATGGTCTCACAAAAGGGAGTGATGGTGGAGTGAGGTATAGAGGTAGGGGTGCTAATCGAACCAAACAAACCAAGCACAATATTGCTGAGCAATACTCCGTACTTGGCTTGACTCATTATATGTGTTCAAGCTTGGCTTGAGTTTGAAACTTTTTGAGA
>JAOTQK010000012.1:10222432-10251827 GCA_025642025.1 Rhododendron ferrugineum
TAGGGTATTTTGCGAAGTATTGATAAATCTAAAGACTAGGTTTTCTATTACCGATAGAAATCCCTAATTTCTTTCATCGAAGCTCGTATGGTGCTTAGCTGCCATCGAAGGCTCTGTTACACGATTGAGAGAGAGAGAGACGAAGTAGAGGATGCAGATGAAGGAACAGAACCGGGGAGGAAGACGGAGTAGAGGACAGAACTGGGTAGATTATTTTCCCCGTCCTGGGCTGTAAATTTTGGAAAGAGCCTCATCCTTACCAGTAATTTGGGCTACTAAAAAGTCCTGGGCCGTAATTTCCCCATTTCGTTTCCTATGGGTTGGCTTCAAAAATACTAATAATTAGAACCGTTTAATTTGTAGTCAATTACATACTAAATTGAACTCATTTGTTGTAAGACCAAAAAAAAAAAAAAATTAGCATCTAGCTTATTCAATGCACAGGGGTGGAAAAAAACCATCAGTGAGAGCTTTTACTCTGTTGTCCTGTGTGTATCAGTGGGTCAGTTGGTATATGTGGAGAAGGAGGACTCATAGGTCTGGTTTGTTTGTGGCCCATATTGCATGGGGTTTAAGGCTCATATTGTTCGGGGCTTATGGCCCAGAACAATGTGTACCGGAATTAGTGGGCTTTGCTTAGGGGAGTAAGGACTAGGGCCGATTAGATCCAAATCTTGTTGGGCCAACTGCGTTGGAGCACGAGAAGTCATGAGTTGGTGGACGAATGAATTTCATTCTCAATTTTTTTGAAACCAAAAGTAATAAATTTGTCTTCTTTTTTTTAACCAAAACGGTTCTTCCAACGAATAAAAACAATAGGGTTGTTAATAACTTTTACCCTTTTTTTTTAATTATCAAAACAGTTCTTTCAATGGGTAACTTCGATTCAAAATAAGCAAGATTTGATAGTTTTTTTTTTATCTCTTTCTATTATTAGATATGGTAAATTTTTAGATATTTGTCACCTTAGCTCATCACTTGTTTGGACTTTGGACAGACAACTCTTGATCTAGGGTATCGGTGAAACTGTGTAGAAATCATATGAGGTTTATTGTTATTTCTCAAAGGGGTGTCAATGAAATTGGTCGCAGCATAAAAAGGCATATAATCAATCGCGATCAATTTCTAAATAAAAAATATTTCCACATTTCCCTATTTTTAAAATCCACACTTCATTTTTTGTTTGTTAGATACATACACTTTCAACAGAATCAACACTAAAAAGCGAAAAAGAGAAGTATGAAAATCAATCCAAAAAAAGAAGATAAAAATGTAATGGAAAGCAATCTTTTTTTTTAGGTTACACGAACTGTTCTATTGGCGAGCAGATCTCTAATCAATCGTTAATTCGTGATCTTAACAGTTTGTGTAACCAATTAACTGCAATGATTGTAAACATAATGGAATTGAGACGTGCAATAAAAATGATAGTACTACATCTATCTATCTATCTATTTTATTTTATTTTTATATTCTATAGGAATGTGTTTAGGCTTACAAATCCTCCAAACCTCCATCCCTAATTTTTTAGAGTTTTGATTTTCTTTTAATTTGTTTAAATTGCAGAAATGATACACAGATTTTTTTGCACAGATTGTGATGTGGGGTCCACTCTGGGTCCCACATAAACGATCTGCCCCGTTCATTAAATGTAAAACATTTTTTCAAGGGACTCTTGCAAAAAATCAGCTCAATCCAATACCTATAGATGCTCGATTCAATCATCTAACTTTTCATTTTCATTATTCTGAAATCTAAATGAAATGTTAGATGATTGGATCGAGCACCTATAGGTATCGGATTGAGCTAATTTTTCGTAATGACCCTCGAAAAAATGTTTTACATTTAATGAACGGATCGAATTGTTTGTATGGGATCCAACGTGGGCCCCACATGGCAATCCGTGCACAGTTATTGTTTGAGTAGCATGACTGTTTATTGGGAGGGAGAGGGAGGGAGTTGTTGTGCGAGTAGCATGACTGTTTAAATTGGGAGGGAGGGAGGGAGAGGGGACGTGGGAGGGGAAGGTGGAGAGAGAGGGAGAGAGAGAGAGAGTGTTTAGGAGAATTGAGGAAAAATAATCAATGCTCCAGTGAGAGAGAGAGAGATTTTAGGAGAATTTAGTAAAAATAATCCAATGCTCCAGTGACATTTTTATGTGGTGGCCCAACTTATTTTCCCACCACACGTTTGTATGGTTCTCACTACCAAGTGCCGAGCCCGCACAAATTAATTTTTTTCCCATGCATCGAACAGGCACAACGCTAAATGATAAAAAAGATAGTTAAATATTTTTTCCGGTCTCATGTTCGATGCAAGCTAGCATTGGTCTCACTTTATGCACCGAAAGACATATGTGGTGAAAACTAAATTTGGGGTACCCGTGCATCGAACGAGCACAAATGCTAATGGTATACATCGAAATGAAAGAATTAAGTTATGATGTGTTTGTCAACAAGTCAGGGCCCCTTTGCCCTAACTATTTCGTAACTTTTTGAAATGGTCTTTTTAGTTGTTTTCTCTTAATTTTTTTATTAAATTTGGGTTCAATTTTTATATCACATTATTTATCTCAATGAGAGGAATTGAAAAAAAAATACTTAAAAAATATGTCTTAAAAGTTGGAAAATTTTCATATAAGACGAGAAAAATGACCAAAAATTCAATCTTTCTCATCGAAACCATCTTTTTGTCGTCGTCTTATATATATATATATTATTTTTTAAAATTTTGGTCTACATTTTTATACTTTTCGAATCTTCTCAATCGAGACGAATGATCTAATGTCAAAATTTGTCCTGAATCGAGTAAAAACTAAGAAAAAAAAATCCAAAAAGACCGTGCCAAAAATTCGCGGAAAAGTTAGGTGAAGGGCGCACTCAATATAAAACTGGCACTTGCAATAACATTTACAAATTGAGGATGTTGCCGGCAATGTTAACAAATCGCATCGAAAGCAAGGGAGAATAGGTCTTGTCCAGTTTGGTTCAGTTTTGGACCTTTGTGCCCCCTTCCAGGCTCACAACAATGATCGGAATTGTTCATTTTGTGGGACCCTATCTGTCCACATCATTGGGCAGCGGATTTTTTTTTCCTTTTCATTTTAAGCTATTTTTGGCAATGGCTTAAGCCATTTTGGCACACTGGACTTTCTCTAACCACCTACTTATTTGAATCAGTAAAAGCCAAGCGAAATTGTTCAAAAGTACAAAACCAAAGAAACTGAAAAAACAAGAAGCCAATGAATAAGCTGCAGGGATGATTTAACGTCTCTATTCTCCAATCACTATTTCGCTCATTTCGATTTATATCTATTTCTAAATTAATTTAATACAGCTTGAACACATGAAATTTGCTACATCAATGCTCATGTCTCGTGATAGTTGGCAAAACTAAAATGTGTTTCAGCTAATCAACACAGTTCAATCATGAAATTTGGATGCTTTTAAATTCTCAAAACCCATCAAATTCATGTGGAACTGACCGAAATATACACAAATCGAAAGGGTCAAATTTTCTGTCTAATCAGAAAAATATTTCACTATTAGTCTATTTCGCATTCAACAACATTAAAATGGGTCCAAATCTCTTGGCCTTTTTTTTTTCGGCTCAGTAAAAGGGAATGGAGGGGGCGACCAGGCGTAACCTGTCCCTAGGCGTGACCAGAGAGCCTCCAAACTCGCAGTGGGTCCTCGGAAAAGGAACCGAAATTCATAGGTGCACATTGCCCCACTTGGAGCCAGAGTGATCCACAAGTGGGAGTCAGAGGGGTCCAAAGACCTGAGTCGTGAGCCAACTGACCCAGGGTTCAAGGGGACGTCGATAGCACGACTTCAACTCCCGACTTCTGATCCCACCAAAGACCTGTGGACGACCAGGCCACCACCCCAGGTTGTTCTTTGCCTTAATTCAATTAAGATGCTGTTCTGCAGATCCTGCAACTGAAATGAAAGCAGCTGTCTAATTTTCTATAGACATTGCAATCAAACAGAGACACCCAATGGCAATCTTGATACATTCATTCCTTCATTTCTCGTACTTTAGGTTTCAAAGCAAGCAAAAGCTACAAGAAGATATATTGCAACTTAAAAAAGAGAACAAATTCCCAAGAATGGTCATTACAAACTGTTCCTTACATTTATGTTCATAACCAAAATAGAGAAATCGACTGTCGACTAAGGAGGTCCGTAACTGAAGACAAGAAATCGGAAAACAATAAAAGGCCCCTAAAATTTTCAAGAAGAGTGTCCTGAACGTTGTTTTGCAAAACTTCTCCTGACTATTCATAAGCTTACACTCCTTGTTTCCTACTTCCAAACCCTGATGCCGAAGAATTGCAGAAAACACAACAGTCGGAAATTATTTTAGCGATGATGCTTCCTTCTTCAATCTTAATCTTTTTACTCTGTCTATTCCATAGATGCACCGCGTAGCTCTGGCTACGGATGTGATTGAGCTTACCACGCAGCCATTTCAAATGAGCCTCATTCTTTGGTCCCTGAAACAAACTCCTTATTCTACTCCAATCAAGAGGATAAAATGCCTTTGGTTTCAAAATATTTACGCCAAATTGATCACTTCCTTTCAAATTCTGGACAACCCTAGACACCAAATAAGGGCCATTATAACCCCACTTATTGCCATTAAAAGTCCTTGCAAATTCTTCAATGAACTTTAACAGAATTGGATGCCCTTTGTCAAAAACCATGACTGCATTGTTCAATCGGGTCCAGTTCCCGGTTTCAAGATCAACTGTTTGTGCCCCAATTGCATTCCTAAAGTTTGTGAAACTCTTCAAAATGATCACATCTGAGTCTATATACGCACCTCCGAATTTGTATAAAAGAGTGAGTCTAAGCAAGTTTGAGAGGTTTTGGCCTAATGAAACCCCCCCGGGATCCACTTCCCCTCTCCTTAACCGATGTAACCAAGATTCAGCCAATGTGCTCTTGAACAAAAAGTCATAATCAGGCGAAATCGATATTACACGAAACCCGTTATCCGAAAAAGGTTTTAGAACATTCATACCTCCTTTTGAATCCATGGAACTGGATACGATTACCAAGCAACCATTTGGGTGTGACTTGAACAAACTCTGCACTGCGAAGAATTCTCTCTCTCCAAACGACTTAAATGAAGAAATCCAAGTCATGAAAAAACGAATTCCACAAGAATTTGCAGTGAAAAAATCCTTTACTCTTGTTGAAAACCGGACTGGCTGAAAACCTGGATGGAGCATCTTGAACGCCATTCTGTGCTTTCGCCTTCTTTTCCGTGGAAAAACCACCACTTTGTGGGATTTTTGCAAAATGGGCGATGAATTTTCTTCCTTGACTGAGTACATCAAAGTAGCTAACTGCTTAGTCGAAGCAGATTGCAAATCTTTTGATATTCTGGCAACATTTTCAGGAAGAAAGCTGGCTGGCCCCAGCGGGATTTTAGCAGGAAAAGGTACTGGCAAGCAAAATATAGTGGCACCGTTGCAAGCTAAGACAATTAGGAGAAGAAAAGAGAGAAGACCCAGGAGATATCTTCTACACTGCTGCAAACGGTGAAGAGAGAAAAAACGAAAAAAGCTGGCCATTAGTGTCCATGAATGTTGTTGGCATGATAGTACACAATTTGGTTTTTTAGGTGGAAGTTTCATTCTTGTGCTTTGTTGATTCTCTCTGTAGGAAGAGTAGAGAAACATGATCTAGGGGTGGAAAAGAGGTAGGCGAGTATTTATTTTAACAACAGTAGCGGCAAAAGGAAATCAAATAGTGTTCTGTTTTGTTTTGGATGTACGAAAGTTGTGACCAGAGCATATAAAGGGAAACTGGCTGTACGAGCATCGTTTTCTGAGAATTTAAGAGACAAAAATGAGAGAGAATAGAAATGAAGGGCTCTCTTATTAGAAAGGCACAATAGTAAATGCAAAGTTGGTGAGGAATAATATATGCATGATCAATTAATAGGAACGTTTACATGCAGGGCTTGCCTTCTAGACAATGCATGATCACTAGATAAGAATATAGTAGTACATCTTTTCACTTATCTATACATTTAAACAGGCCCTAGAATCTTGGATCGATGGCTAATTTCATTCCCCACTGTTCCTTAAGATTGCTACCCCTAGAATTTAGACCCGGTAATTATGTGGTATATATGGGGACAAGAGTCGTGGTATATATGGGGACAAGAGTCGTGGTATATATAGGAAAATCATAAAATGTGAAGAAAAATCTATATGTATCCGTTCTGTCTCTACATATTTGGTGAGAATGGATGGCAAATGAGTTAGGAGTGGTTGCTTCATGAGACCATGAACTACCTATTTTTTCCACAAACCAGAAGGAACTAAACAAAAACAGAGGTGACTTGGTCCAACGTCCGCTAAAATATGTTCAAATATAGTCCAGTTTTTCAGTTATATTCTTGGTGCTCAAACGGCTTTATAATTAATCCCATGTTAAAATCCATTAATTTATGGTTCTTCTATTAACCCTCCAGTGCATCAATACAAAGGTGAGTAGTTTCTATACAAAGGTGAGTAGTTTCTATAGGTTGAGGTACCAAAGACGATCTCTTTTAGGCTCTAACAAGGAGATAGATTTAGTGTCCTAAATTTGAATTAATATCTCCCACCTGACTAGTAATCAACGTATTGTACATACCAAAGCAGTATTGGTAGTTTGTCCTAACATTCCCGAAAAAGAATGCGTCCAATATCTCCAAAACAAACTGAAACAAGACTTTCAAAATAAGATATCAGCATCCATAAATCAGAACCACATACATTTATCTCAAACAATTTTAATCAAGACTTAAAAGATAATGTTGAATCACTCATCAAACAAAAAAGCATAAATGATACTCAGTAGAAAGACAATTCAAAGGTTACGAAGTTCTTAACAGAAGCCTACCAAGTAAATACAGGCATTTTCGGCGAAATTAAATGTATGATAGAAAAAATGAGAATTTTTTGTACCTCAAAAACATCCTATGGGTGCAATGCAATAGGTCACAGCAGCCCCCCTGGGTCTCTTTGTAGTTGCGCGTAAGAGTCTGTGCATGTCTCCTTCTGTCATAATTCGGGACTTTGCATTCCACGGTTGTTTCTATCTCCGCTTTCTAGCCATGAATCCTGCTTGGACTCCTTGGGGCCCACCAAAATTTTGAAGCACATCCAAAGAGGCCGGAAGCTCAAATTCATGCAGCATATTCGACTCTGTTCCTTGATCCACTGGAGCACTTGTGTTCACCAACTTTCTTGCATCAGCTGCAGCTTCCATGGCCATTGCTGTAGCTTCCATTACCCAACCTGCCGCCGCAATAGCACCACCATTTGTCACTGGTACTGCCACCTCATCTCCTCATCTCCTCCACCACATCTCCTCCACCAGTCTTCAAAACATAGTAATTCATTGAACTAGTCCACCACCTTGGAAAATGATCATACCCGCCTTCACCAGCATTCAGACCTGTATTAACAGGTTTTAGTCCTGACGTTTTTTTGAAATTTTTGACACTATTCCTTCTGTTCATTTCTGCCAGGTGCCAGCCTTGTAGCCTTTGCATCTTTCTCCGGAACTTGTCATGATGCCTCCAGTTCCTTCAGTCGTGCGCTGAGCCTTTCACCCCTGCTTCGTCTTTCTTACTTTTGGCCACTTCCACCTCTCTCCTCAGCCAGTCCTTCTCAGATGCTACATTTAACTCCTTGTGGCGGATTTTTACTCCAGCAACCAAGGATCAAATTTCCATTTTGGTGTGTTGTATCGGTGAGCAGAGCATCGGAAGTGTTTCTCAAATGTTCCATAAACATTTCAAAAGAAACAAAAGGAAATTGAAAATACAAGAAATGTGAAAAAAACATGAAGTAAAACTTATCTAAGCGCATAAAAGCCTAATAACTGAACCAAAACTTGCCTAAGTTCATGAACTAGAACTTGCCCAAGTGCGTGCCGATTGCCGAGTAATTGATTATTTGATTTATTCAATCATGAAACTGAGAAAGAATAAAATCAAAATGTAAAAGTTGTTGTGGAACCAAAATTGTTAAAATTTTTGTCCAATATATTTTAGATCTGGGCAGATATGACTTTTCTATGGCTTTGTTTAGATTTTTCATAATTTCGCTATATTCTACTGTCTCTTCGTTTGGAACACCGGAATTTCAGCATCCACTAGTGTTTGGTTTCGGTCTCTTAGGAAATGGAAACATTTTGGCTGTTGCACAACAAATGGGAATTATGTTCCTTGCTTGCAACATCTGCTTTACAGTGGCGGCTGAGTAGACAAATGCGTATGCACTTTGCAGTCTCTAAGGCCTCCCACTTAGCAAGTCTGCTTTGCTAGGCAGCAGGGTCCCACTATGCTCCACCTCCCTAACCGACTGGTCAAACTCCTCCTTGCGAGGAGAGGAGTCTGAAACCATAGCCATCTGCCACCTCACGGCAGAACTCTCATTGCCTCGAGTGACCTTCAAATACATTTTTATAGTTTTGTTCTCCAGTGTGTACTGTCAGCCAGTGTCCGTCAATGTTTTGGACCATGCAGAGCCTGCACATGGGAGTTGATCTGGAATTCCTAATACCAACCCTCAGAAAGCATCCCACAATCAGCTCGTCAAAGAAAGACTCCATAAACCATTCACCCAATTTCGACCTCCATATGCTAGTCTCTTTATATCTTCTCTGAAGGCTCTCCGCTTGATTGGAGAAAACCCTTTGCTTCCTGAATCTCCCTTACCTGGATCCTGATGCTTCAGTCGTTTTGCTCGCAACCCATTCAATGCATCATCCTTGGCAGCTGATCTGTCAGCTGACCCAGCGAAGGAGCGGAACCCACGAGACTATGTTACAAGGTGGACTCTCTTTCTCTCCTAGGTTGAGGCTTCTTGTCACTCTGCTTCGGTCTCATCTTTTCGCATAGATCTTTATCGTCTTTCTTTAAAGCACGTTCTGAAAATATCATCTCTCTCCCAAGTTCTGTCACCTCCGTGAGCTTTTGCCTATTGGCATCATCCTTGTAAAGATTGCTCCCGAATGAATCATCGCCACTGCCACCATCTTGATCATCATCAGCTTCTCTTCCTGGCTGCTATCGTCTCTTTCTGTAGGGTCTAGCAGCTCTAGCCTCTTTTTCAAATGAACTTGAGATCCAGACAGCATCTTACATTTAGGGGCCACTATCATCTGTGTCATCCCTTGAGTCACTTCCATTATCAGAATGTGATCCGTTATGTTGCCTTCTAGATTGTGGAGGATAATGTCGGTTCCTCCCAAACAGTACTGGTTCTTCCTGCTGTGTTCAGAAGTAACTTTTCTAAGTCCACCATGATTCCTGTGTCAATTGTCATAATATACCAATTAGTAGACCGTTTTGAACAAGTTGCAAATGCTACCAAATCTAGGAAAAAAAGAAGAAAGAAAAGAGGGCATATGCTCACAGCCGCAACATTGTGTTTCCAAATTTTCATGAAAAAATAGAACACTAGTGGGCCCAAATTACCTATCAGAGTATCAGACACATCACTTTGGTGCCAGGATGGATCTACAGCACATGATTGTGAAACTGTATCAAGAATCAATGGCAATAATTTTGTGACCGAGCACGATTCTATCTCACCAACTTTTTTTCAATATAATATACTTTATCCGCATCTAAATGAAAAGGGTGTGCACACCGTTATACTAAACTGACATGAAACTTGAAGCTCCTTGTACAGTATAACTCAACTCCATCTCCTGTTTGTCACCGGTTACGAATCTAATAACTAACAAACATTAAGCACCATTCTGTATGCACAGATACAGAAGAAACTGCAAATCAGCTCTAGGTTATATTAAGGAAAAGGTTGCATCCTACAGTATTAATATATGCACAGTTGCTGACAGTGACAGGTATATACATCCCTGGCCAAATTACTTCTTCAGCTATTAGTTTGCAGACCACATAAGTCAGCTAACTAAAGAAGAAAGAGAGCTACAACAACAACAACGACAGCATCCATAATGAGTCCATATAGTCCCCAATCATTGGAGGTATGGGCGGGGGGGAATTGGAGACAGACCTAACCTTTGGCAATATATGTACAAAATGGCTGCTCGCAGAATACCACTAGAACAGTGGCTCCCCAGAAAATCAGCTAGCTAAACTGCTAAAGAAGAGGGAGAGCTAATGAAATGAAATAGCCAAAAATCTGACAGGCCGTTTTCTCTCTGATAATCTGGCATCATTTTTACCTGGAATCAGCACAGACTTGCAAAAGTATAACAGGATCAGTTTTTGACTGGCGAATAACTAATCTGCCAATTCCAGTAACAACAAGAAAGATTGACTACTAGTTTGCGAGGTTTGGCAGTGAATCCAAGATATGACACAAGATACTTCAAGATGATATTGCAAAGAGAACGGAAGAAGTAAAGAAACAATGAAGAGAACAGATATACTTTTCTGTAGGTAATTGAGCAGGCATGAATTTTCAGTTATAGTGTTGGCCACAACTTAGTCATACGTCCAAGATCAATTGCTTACCCAATTGAGCTTAAAAACCTATACCCTAGGAATGCAAATTGCAATTTGAGACCTTCTGTAGCAACCAAGTCTGATAGATTACCTTTTTCTTCCTGAACATGGAAAATTCTATTCAAAGCCCGAAGGCTAAAGAAGAGATTTCATCACATAATACAGGAAATGATTAAAACTATCAATCACCTAGACACGAGCACAGGCACATTGCAGGCTAAATGACACACACTGCGAAGCAAAACAAAAACGATTTCAGATGTAGAGCCAGTCACAGATGTGTTAGTAGTGAAACCTAGAAGGGAAACCCAACTTAAACCATAAGATAAAACGCCCAAATGAAATCGACTCCCACCAAGAAAACGGTAAGCAAGCTCCACAGAAGGAAAGAAAAAAAAAACACGCGGAGGAGAAACACAGTTAATGAACTAAATAGACAAAAAAACTCCAACCATTGTTCTTGTCGCCAGAAGTGTCGCGCCAGATCTGGCGACTTATTCACCGGAGAAGGAGCCAAATCTCACCCCACCTCTGGAGTGAAGCTGAGGGGGATGTCAAGAGGAGCCAAGGGAGAGGAAGAGGGATAGATGGTAGATGGATGCGGAGAGAAGATGGAGTTTTGAAGAGGCGAGGAAATGGAGAAGGGGATGGTTGGCAAGGAGCGGAGGGGGAGGGGAGATGGAGGTGGTGGCAGCGGCATCCCCACCCGCCCTTGGAGAAAATCCTACTGGAGGAGAAAAGGTTGAGAGAAGGAGAATAGTCTTGCAAATGTAGTTGATGACACAAATTTGATCACTATTTTGCTTGCCATGGGTAACAAAAAATAAAATACAATGTTAAGTACTCCATCCGTTCCAAATTAATAGTCCGGTTCGGTCTCCAATGCAATTTTTAAATTGTTAATATCTTTCAATTTATAATGTTTTTACAAATTTTAAAAACTTTATATAATAGAACTAATTGAGATCTATCATATGAGATCCATATTGCACATAAAATTCATTATAGATTGAAATATATTAAAAAATTTAAAAATGTATTGAAGACCGAACTGAACTATTAATTTGGAACGGAGGGAGTATAAGGGTGTCAGAACAACACACATCCCGTTCTATAAGAGCGTAACTGGTAAAACTTGTATTTAATAGACACGAGGAGACCCGGATGTCCGCATCCCTGCACAAGGCTATAAATATTCTCACATATTATCACCATTTATCTACTTCTATTAGGTTTTTTTTTTTTTTTACTTAAACGTTGGTATAAATGTTATTTGATTATTTATCCTGTGTGCTTCTTGATTTTGTGTTGATTAATTAGTTTGTCCAATCTTGAAATTCTCGTGCTTCATATTCATGATCCAATCTCTCTCTGACTCGCCTTGTCCTTCCCCCTTCCATCTTCACCTCTGGTGCTCTCTCCATAGCAACTCGGCCGCCCAACGGGTATTTTTGCACATGTATTTTCTTTTCCGTATTGCCAAGACTTAGTCTTGGATGTCTACTCAAAAATTTTCCACACAAATATGTATGAGAATCGAAAATTTTCATTTCTCAACTTCATTATTTATTCGATAGTTCGGGCTTATAATTCAGAGTTAGAAATTGGATTGATAAGTGTTTCTTTTTGTACTATTCAACAACATTGATTTTTTTGATTGAATTTGTGTACCTGTATTTTATGGCATTTTTTTAAGTACTGCCTTTTGTCAAAATCCAAACGTGAATCGAATCTTCTTACCAGAAAAATATTGTAATATTGGACTTTCAAAGCACGGGTTTTTAAATTCCTGTTATTAGGTTTTTAATTGGTTGATTAGTGGGCAAGTTTATCTGGTTTTTAATTGTTTTTTTAAATTCATCTAATACCTTCATTTTATGGCTATGTTTTTTAAAGACATTCCTTCTTTTTAGTGGTTCACTAAGAAAATAACCGTGCAAAATACCCGTTGGACACTTACTAAACTTAGATAGTTCTGATCACATTGGGAGTTGTCATAAAAACCAGATATTTTAAAGTTGGTAAATGCAATATTCTTGAAGTACTACAAATTTTGGTAGAAGTGCAATTTGTGTGTTGGAGAGGCCAATGGTAAGGACACATAAATTTAAGCTAGGTTCGGATTGAGTTGTGTTGTGACTTTAGGCGCGGGCTATTACTAGCATCAAAGAATGAGAATTGGAGTGAATCTACAAATGAGTACTTCGAATGTTCTAGAACCTCCCACCGAAAAGAAAATGACTTGGATTTCCATATGCCTATCGCATTATTTTGCTATTTTTTTCGTTTGTTTGTTTGGTTTAGTTGTTGGACAAATGGAATTGACCTGGTTAATCGGTGGTTGCTTGCAATTACTCCTATTTGGTTCATGAGCTATATAAAATTAGATGCATTCGTTGTTGTGAATTGTTACATTTGTCTTAGATACAGTTACCTTAATTGATTAGATAAACTCTCTTTGAACCTTATTTGGAAAATAGACTTCTCAAAGAGGTTGGCTTCATTGTGGGGGAGGTCAACGGTTGAGAAGAATAAATCATTTTAATTGTGTTCAAATGTGTTGCATTGTGCCTGAAGGCACGAACACAATCGCTAGGGATTGAGAATTTGTTTGTTCTTTTTTTTTTTTTTTAATTCAAGTTAAACAGGTCAATGAATATACTTAGATTGTTGTTTTCTGCATAGTTGGATTCGTTGGGCAGGAGATGATATATTGTGTCACGTCCTGGATTTTCAACATAATAATAATAATAACATTTCCAATAAAAGTTCTTCGCGATAATACACCATAATATCCCAAAAGGTTTCCCATAATCCATTTGAGAGAACAGTCAAGTTTAAAGCTTACAATGATGGCACTCTGGCCCCAAATTCATAGACAATAATCCAAAGAGAATGCAAGTCCAAAGAATATAATTGAAATTACGATTACATCTTCAAAAGGATTTTACAAAAGATGTCATGGTAATTCCTCGGTGTTAGCTTTCAAAAGTATGGTCAAAATGCACTGCAAGCACTCCATGTCAATGTCCTAGAGAGGTACCTGAAAATAATAATAGGTTAAGCTACACTAGCCCAGTAGAGAAATATTTGCTCAAACTATATGCAAATGGGATGATAGATGCACCGGAAAGAAACATAAGCAACGACAAGTTTCCCACAAGGGTAAGAGCAAGAGTACAAGATCTCGGAACTAACACCGTTCATGTGCAAAATAGCTTAACAATCTCTAAAGTTCACCAATTTCATTATATCACGTGTTTCGATCTCACTTCCGGGCATTATGGACCCCGTGCGTCCATATTCATTCCGGCATCACACTTTGAGGTGGATCCGTGGCTTTCTTGTGCACTTCTGGGCATTTGGGACCCCGTGCGTCCCATTTCCGGCATCAAACCATAAGGTGGATCCGTGGCTTTCTTCACGTCATTATATCGTTCTCAATTATACTATTCGTATCCCTTTTTTTTTTTTATAACATCATGCTCCACACACACCTAGTTCATACCATTCATCATAACATGCCACAATATCCACATGAACGTTTAAATGCAAAAACGATGAATGATCACCTCACACACAATGTGTTTGACACGTTCCTTTCTTTCAACGAGGGCCAAGGGAGATGGAAATCAACGAGTCCTTTGAGCACGAGCAATCAAGCTTAGAAGTGATTTGGAGACGTTTAGAAGGTGTAAAAAGTGATTGGGAATCGAGACAATCGAAGTGGAAACAACATGGGCAAAACTGTCCCATAAGCTTTTGGTATGGATACAACAAAAAGTGTTGTATCGATACAACAAGCTTATGGTGCCACTGGATTCCAGATAAGCCGCTGGTATGGATACAACAAAAAAGCTTGTATTGATACAGATACGTTACGACCAGCGATCCAGCAGAAATTCAAGGATCAATCCAACAACAAAGCACAACAATCTAAGGCACGAATAAGGCACCAAATCAACTCATAAATATGTAGAGAGAGTAAGAATCCCCTACCTCGATTACCAAAGGGCAATTTACCTCTAGGTCCAGAAAATAAAAAGTAATTACCACCAAGTCTCCTCTAATTAACGAAACACTAAAACCCAATCAAAGTGCCTAAAACCCTAAATACTGAAAGTGCCTAACCCCTAGGGCACCCTATGAAAGTGCCTAAACCTCAGGGTATCCTATAAAAATGCCTAAACCTCTAGGATACCCTATGAAAGTGCCTAAACCGCTAAAATCCTATAATAGGAAAGTGCACCCTAAAACTCCTATGAAAGTGCCTAAATCTAAACCCTAGGGCTTTATAAAAGCGCCTAAACCTAAACCCTAGGGTATCCTAAAACCTAAAATCTTAAGGTACCCTAAAACCATAGGGTACCCTAAAACCTTAAGATTTTAGGGTACCCTAAGATTTTAGGGTACCCTAAGATTTTAGGGTACCCTAAGATTTTAGGGTACCCTAAGATTTTAGGGTACCCAAGGGTCCTAGGGTACCCATTAGGGTACCATAAAACCTTAGCATACCCTAAAACCCTAAGGTGACACTTCTATTAATGATAAATGTATTTTTGTAAAAGTGGACTTAGTGGTAATTAAGTATTTCATCTCTCCTTAATGGGAATTAAGTGTCACTTTTCTGTACTTAGAGGTAATTTTTTGATGCCAAACCCAAAGAGATCGATCAAGCCCTAGAACTCCAAAGTCGAAATCGAGTAAGAAAATTCCTCTCCGAGCTTGCTCCAACGAAACCCAAGGTTGAGAGCCCGTGAGGATGATGATTTGGTGAAGGATCTTGGTGGGTTTTGAACTTACAATGGGATTTTTGAGTGAGAGGGTGAGAGAGAGAGGAGAGAGCCGAAGGGAGAGAGAGACGTGGGGTGTGTGTGTTTGGGAATTTGTTTCTCTACACCCCAAACTCCTCTATTTATATCCATACATATACACATCACACTAGCACCCCTTCCCCTTATAATCTTTAACACATAACCCTCAAATTCAAATAAACTTAACATTTTCTCTTATCCTTTCATTTATTGAATCTTTTTTTTTATTTATAATTTCTGAAATTTACGGGTCTCTACATATTGCATGCGAGTCCAGTATTTATTTGCGTGTGCTGATCGTTTGAGCCATGCCTTTAGGTTAGGGCGGTCGTAAAGAGCAGATCATTATGCAGTGGTTTAATTGGCCTAGGTTGTGACCATACTTTATATATCCCGAAATTTAGATAGCTTTCTTTTTATTGATTGTTATAGATTGATGTATTTTTTTAAATCTGCTTAATTGAATCTGATTAGATAGATGTTGTGTGATGCTTATTTAAGAAAGGAAAAAAAGATCACGAAATTCTGGTTTGTTGTTAGGTTGGCCAGGAGGGAAGGGTAATTCGATTTAGTGGTGCTCGGAAGGTGTTGCACTAGGCACGGGTAATAACTAGTTTTTGAACGTTATGATCTCGTTGTTATGATCATAACGAGACAAACTGCAAAATATTGACAGAATCTAACAACTAAAAAAAAAAAGTTAGAATAGAGACAAAAGTATTACTGTATGACCTTTTTTTGGGCCAAACGGTTCAAAAATAACCACCGTTGTTGTTGGCTTGTTGATGACGTAATCCAGTTAGCAACGCGCCTCTGCGATCTCAGAACACGGCTTAACCTAATCTAAGAGCCTATGTCACGGACCTCAACTTATTAATAGCCGTTGTGTAGTAACCTTTTTCCCTGCAAATACATCCTTCCTTTTGTTCTCTCTCTCTCTCTCTCTCTTCTAACCATGAGTACCAGCATCGTCTCTCTCTCTCTCTCTCAACACGCTGGTACGCTGGTGACCCAAACCCCTTCCTTGGTCGACTCCTGGATTTCCGAAACCCTATCCCTCCACACCCCCTATCCCTTCCGCGCCCCTTCCAACTCTGCGTCGACCAACGCTGCCTCATCTACTCCCCCTCAATCCCTTCCTCCCTAATCTATTCTCTCGCAAACCCCGCCCACACCTTCGTCGGCGTGGGCATCCACAAAGACATGGATGGGGGACTACACTACGGTCTGACGGTGGCGAATGCCGTCGATCTGAGGGTGACGGCGGCGGAGGCATACGGCGCGAGGGAGTTGAGGAATGCCGGGTTGGCGGTTCTTGCGAGGCAGGTGTTGGGAGCGGATTTTGTGAAGCCGAGGAGGGTTACGATGAGTAAGTGGGATAGTAGTATCTTTACCCTAATCAGGTGCAGTATGCTTGCATTGATGCTTTTGTTTCTTTTTGAGATTGGTAGGAGCTTGAATGCTGCTGGTAGTTAAGTGTTAGGGTTTTTAACTATTAATGGAAAAGGGGATTTTGTGGGTTTCGTGAATAGGGTTGCTTTATAATCATATTGAATTTGTGCTATTGATTGCATATATGGTCAACTTCTTAACAGTAATGGGGATACACACAGTCAGCATCCATAGAGCTTTGCAAGATTTTACTCCCTCTTTATCCCCCTATTTGACCAGTTTCAATACAGATTAGGCGATATTTTCCACAAATTTTACGAACAGAAGCTCTTACTTTTGTATTTGTCATTCCTTACCTTAATTTTGTGTTACCATCCTAAAGTCCAACATCGCCTTTGGCCTAGTGTATATAAGCTCTTGGGCACCCTCCCCTTGTAAGCTGATTTTCAAGGGTGAGTTCTACCCACGAGTTTGTATCATTGGTATCAGAGGCAGCCACCATGTTGCAATTCGACCCGTGTATGGGGCGACCTATAGACTGGATTAAAATACTTTAAGTGTTGAATACTGATAGGTGAGTGGAGCCACCAGAAAAAAGAGAGAGGGCTACCATCGGGTCAGTGTCGATAGGGTGGGAGGTTGTAATAGTTTGTGATGTTTGTGCTTTCTTCTTTGATCAGAATGTTTCTGAATTGACTTTTGGTGAGTTGACTTTTTTTTGTCCCTCATTTGTTTTTTGAAGCAATGAATTGTTTCCATATAGTTATCCCGGGGTTCCTTAATGGGCCGTGTGTCTTGTATCAATGTTTTGCATTTGAGGTTGATACTAATGAGACAACTTGGCTGTTTGTAAATGCTTCTGAAGCTTTTGGACAAACGATATCTGAAACTCTGTTTGGCATTTTCTTTGAGGTGAGTTTATTCACTCATTCTTTCTGATCCGTTTTTTCTGCATATTATGTGTTTGTTACAATGACTATTGTCTTTGGCACCTTGTTGATCTCCTAACTTTGTCAGTTATACTCAAATTCAGTATTGTTTTCAATACTGTTTCAACTGTTATTTGTACAACCCTCGATCCACCCTTTGTCTTACCACCTTTTATTAAGGTGTGACTTGGATTGATGCCCTGCAGTTTCCAGAATTATCTTTGCAGAAAACTTTTCAACAATTATTTCTGAAAATCTAAATGCTCATCATTCGCATTTGAGCTTGCCAGAGTTTTGTTTAAGTACACGTTATAAACAAGCTTCCCCCCATATCACCACTCACAAATCCATCTCACAGTTTCTATGATCCTGTTAAGGAGAAAACATTTAAGTTTTAGATTTGAAGTTGCACAAATCAGATCTACTTGCAAAAGTAAACGGCATCCGTGCCAGAAGTAGAGTTACTTACCGGATGTTATTTTGCTGTATATATAGTTTATAGTGGATGACAACAGTCGGAGGGTTTTGGGCCGAGTTCGTTAGCAACAGAGGTCAAATCTAATTCCTCTTGAGAATTCGGTCTGTCTTTGGGGATGAGTAATCTCTTGTTGTATTAACTGACCATTCGTCATGCTTTGATCGAAACAAAGTTGATCTTCGAATGGATGTGCTTTGTGACAGAGACGACACCATTGTATGTCCCAGATGGAGGGGTTGGTGTTAATAACCCTGGATTCTGGGGCATGGTAAGAACTTACCATCCATTTTAGAAGACTTCCAGTAACCTTTTTCCCCTCGGCGTCTATGTAGCATTTCTATCATGACTTTTTTTTGACATTTACTGATTGCTTGACATGTGTTAGCAGGTCATAATCACCGCAAAATATCCAAGTTCTTAAGAGTACAAAGTTAAGAAATGAATGAGTAGCTATTGTGATATATATGGTGTATCGATCTTACACGTAGGATGTATATTAGGCTGTATCTTCTAACAATCTCAGAAGCAAATAGTGTGGTGGAAATAAATTTGTTACCTTTTTTTTTTTTTTTTAACTTACGTGTCTGAGCCAGCTTACGCACACCTCAACTAATCCTTGGGACCAATTCCACCGTCCACTACCGGGACTACAATTAAAGCGAGGGCAAGGCTTTATTAAACACTGACCAAAAGGAGTTGATAGCACCTGACAAGTTTCGAACGTGAGACCGTAGGAGGGAGCAAACCCCTAAGTCCTAGGCTGTAAATGCAGCACCTGTCTTCTTTATGCTTTTTACAGCTATATTTTTTGATTTCATCATGCTTTGTCATGTAGTTCAGTCTCTCGTTTCCCGTGCACAAATAAACATAATCTTGATTTCTATTTTATGTGACATGGAATGGGCATCTATTTATTGCTTAGCTCGAAACATGGTATGATAGGGTGGGCTTATAGAGATTGTAAGTCTTGTATAAATTTCTCAAGGAGAAGCTAGAATGTGATGTGCATTGAACTAGTTTTTGTAGAAATTGTAGACAATGCACAACTTTTACTTTTACTTTCAGATGTATGTTTGATAAGAATTCACCACCGCAAAAAGGCCGGAAAGTCTTGTATTGTATCATATCAGTTTTGGCCTCGTTATCGCATCCAGTAAATGCATCTGTTATTCCTGAAACATACATTGTTTGTTGGATTTTTCTTTTCAATACCATGTTTTAGGGCCCACCAAAAGGGGCTTAGTCAATTGTGGATAATAGCCACATGCAAATCATCAGTAGTCCTGCAAATCCTCCAGTCTGAAACATGCAGCTCATCCTAAATAAGCCTGTTGCCCCATTATTGACCATAATATAACCATACTAAACAAGCCCTTTTTTTTTTTCCCTCTGTTGACAGATAATTGTCTAATTACTCTAATCCATTGCCAATAGCTTATAGAATTCAATTTCATGGTACACTTAATAGTTTTTTTTTTTTGATAGGCTACACTTAATAGTTCTTAAGAAAGAGACCCATATTGATGACAGTTTTTGCTCTCATCCTACTATCTGGCCTGTTTTTTCCTTTTAGTTTTGGTTTTGAGAATTTTCTCATCGGATAACTCACTGATTTGTTTCCATCTGGATCATTTTTTTCTTCAGAATGTTGAACATGGGAAGAAGTACAAAGTCGTCCTGTATATTTGTTCATTACAGTCAGTTAATATATTGGTATCATTGACTGGCTCCAATGGGTTGCAAACGCTGGCTACTGCAAACATTATGTGAGCTACATTTGGGCAATAACTACATTTATCAAATGTTTAATGTTTTGTCATGTATGTTTAACCTGCATTTTGGATATTCAGAGTGCTTATGTTGTCCTCACAGAGCTGCTGATGTTTCAAACTGGACAAAGACTGAGATTCTTTTGGAAGCGAAAGAAACCAATCATAATGCAAGACTGCAATTAACTACAAGCAGAAGAGGAGTTGTATGGTTTGACCAAGTGTCAGCCATGCCCTTGGACACATACAAGGTTTGTGATTCTTGTATACGTCATCTTGTTTCTAGTAGTTGAAAACTTGAAATACTTATTCCTGAAAGAGGTTAGTAGTTGTAACTTGTAAATATGTTAAGTGTTCTTTGTTTGCATATGCTTAATTTGTGTAATTTATCTCTCTTATGGCTTTATATATTTTTCTTCCTATATCTTCAAGTAACAAATCATAAAATTGTAGATGATCTATGCGTCTCGTGAAATATTACGTTTTATGATCAATTGGGAGTGACATTTGGCAATATTATAGACTGCTTTTGTAGTTGATTTTCCCCAGGATGAAAGCATTCTATCTGTGCAATCTGGTTTAAAAAGGTGATTTCTCATTGGGAACTACCATCTTTTTCTCCCCAGAAACAATACCCCTGCAATGGATTGAAGTGCGACGTCCCGGAGTAATTGTTGATTATCATGATGTTGCAAAGCTAAACAAAGAGTGTAGGATATCACTTACCTAAAGTGATGTCCATGTGATTATTTAGTTGTTAGTCATATCTTATATACCAATTGTGCGTCCATAGATTCCTTTCCCCCAACCCCACCACACCCAGACAAAAGGTCATTTTGTAGAAGATAAATCCTTTATAGAAGGAAACTTTGTTTTCTAGTTTCTAAAATTCTGTGTATATATGTTTTACTGATATTGGGAATTAAAAAAAGTCCGTTGTATGAATGAGATGTGACAAGTGTGCCGTTTGAAGTTTTCCGGGGAGGCTAATTCAATGACTCTCCATATGTAAGCTTCATGCATATTTCATGTCTGCAACCATGGTAAACTATTCTTTGGATCTTTGAATTTATTTTCAATGTAACTGGAATTAGCTTTGACATCTTGTCTTGTAATTCTATGACTTTGGACCTCAAATTCTTCAATATTCTAGTCGAGTTCATTTACTTGAAAATTTCCCTACCTACAGAATCTACTTGTAGGTTTGGTTTCCATGGCGGAAGAATTAATTGGGGAAAGGATTAGAAGGTCTAACATATAATAGTAGTACATTCTCTTTAAGGAATTAAGTTAATTTTTGGTAGCTACGGGGTTTAGTTCTCCTGGACCCATTTTTATCCTTTTGACAACTTTTATCTTACTACAAGGACATGGTTTTTGAAAAGATCTTTTTACCATGCTTGCAGATTTGAAAACCCAATTCATTAGGTTACCAGGTACTTGTGTCTTTTTGTTCCGAGGGCTGTGAAACTTGGGTTGTTTTGTGTACTTGTATAATTGGAGTTCATATAGTAGTTTATATGGTTTACCATTTGTGACCATAAGTTACATTATTGCTCATCATGTTTTTGTTGTTCATGCTGTATCTATTCTAAAGAGCATGTCTTAAATGCATCTCCTGATTTGCATATTAGACCATTTCTACAAGTAGGTCATGATTGTATTGAGTTTCGTTTAGTTGTGTAAGTTGCTTTAGAACAATATGTAGCTCTCCACACAGGCAAATTGTTCAAATCTGCCTCATGCTTTGAATTTTCTTTTTGTAAGTTTGCAAGAACTCAAAAGAGTCCATTGCTTGTTTCGCTGGAAAAAAGCAGTAAAATCTTGCCATCTGATAAAGTTAGTATAAATTATTAGGCTTTGCAACCATTACAAGCTTGATGCCTTTTTCATGAAATTGGGCCTTGCAACAATTGCATGTGTAGTAAATGTGATACTTAATAAGAATGGACAAGCATTCAATGGAAGAACAATTAAACAGTTGGAACTCGATGTTGTCTTTTAACCTGAATTACATATATATGTCAGTTGCTATGTTAGATCTTTTGATTTTCTCAGTGTGCTGCATTATCTTCTGTTGGGCCCTCGTATGAAAATTTTCACTTTGGTGATATTTGGAGGTACTGGATTGATGAGGGACTTGGCTTGGCTACTTTGAGTTTCTTCAGGTATTATCTCATGCTACTGTGCTGTTTAATTTGTGTTTCAAGTCTTTGTTAAGTCACTTGTGGTTTGTTTTTCCATTATGCCTCAGCAGCTGGCAAGAGACCTTGGTGCTGCCCCGGTTTGGGTTTTCAATAATGGTATCTACAACTATTTCCGATGATCCAAATAGTTATTAGAACTTTTATCAACCGTGAATACTTTTGATTTGATTTTTGTTTTGCTTTGTTGGGGTTATGTTCCACATGAATCAGCCATAATGATGAAGTGGATACCTCTAGCATTTTGCCTATTCTGCAAGTATGTCTCACAGTTTTCGTGCACATGATCTTGTGTTATGATAGGCGCGTAAATATTCACATATGCGCCCCCTAAATTATCCTTGCTAAGTTTATTTATATGTTATTACTTGGAGATTTATGCTTTTGTTTTTGTTGTAGGTATTTGGAGGGTTTGATACAAAAAGTGCAAAGTTGAAGTATTGAGCGATATCCGGATTGATTCAAATAATTAACCTTTATCATCGCATAAATATTGTTACAACGGGTTGAGTGGATTCGAAACCCTTGATCTTTTCTCTCATAAACTTTCGTTATTTCTTAATTGCTTTAATTTAATTTAGCTTTTAATATTTTCGAAATCCAACAATCAAATCTCTTTCTGAATTAAGTTAGAAATTAATTAGAACAATTGCAATTTAGCCTTTGTAATCCCTGAGGACAATACTCAGAATACTTACCACTATTCATTTGAGTAGTAGTAATTGTTTCGTTTTATAAATTATTTTTGATACAAAAATGACACGACCAAATTTTGGCACCGTTGCCGGGGATTACAAGCACGGTTGTGTTGTTTTAGTTGATTTTTATTTTTAATTCCTAGTTTAGGTATTTTTAGTTTTTTTATTATTCCTCATATTTGTTTAATTGCATTCTTTCTTTGTTAGCATTTTATTGTGTCAGTCATAGGAATTGAGAAATTGTAGCACACATGAGCAAGAAGTAAGCGGCAACACTGCAGATTAACAGTGCAATAAATTCAATTGGCTTTTCCTGGCGCTGTGAGTTTTCTTATTTTTCTGGGTTTTAGTGTTTTGTTTGTTTGTTTGTTTTATTTGAGTTAGGGACATTTTGCATTATATGTTTGGTCGTCCATCATTGGACCCATTACTTGATAATTTTGACCCAGAGATCGAACGGACCCTTAGAGCTAATCGAGCAGCCTCTCGTAACCCTTGGCCTTCATCCACTTCACTTGTTACAATGACTGAAAGAATAGAGGCTGAGGATCCACCTGCGAGGGGGAGTACTTTCTCCCATCAGCCTACACCTCACCATCATGCATAACATTGCTTACCACTGCCTCAACACAATTTGAAATCAAGTTTAGTTTGTTACAAACACTCCCATCATTCTATGGACTTGATAACGAGGACCCATATCGGCATTTAGGGGACTTTGAAGAGATTTGCTCCACTGTTAAAATTCAGCACTTCATTGATAATGCCCTTAGGTTGAAGTTATTCCCGTTCTCACTTAAAGATAAAGCCAAATACTGGCTTAATACTTTGACACCGAATAGCATCACCTCTTGGGATCAAATGAAAAATGAGTTTTTGAAAAAGTACTTTTCCATAGGCAAAACAAAAGAAATTCGCAAAAAACTCACTAGTTTCTATCAAAAAGAAGGCAAGCAATTTCACCAAGCATGGGAGAGACTTAATGATATCATTAGGAGTTGTCCACACCACCAAGTTCCTAAATGGCAGTAAGTCCAATGTTTCTACGATGGACTATGCGAACAACACCGATATATGGTGGATGCCAGGAGGCACATATATGCTTAAGAACGAGAATCAGGGGTGGGACTTGTTTGGGCAGTTAGCGGAGAATTCACGACACCGAGCCTCATCATCCTGCACAAATAGGACAACTTCTACCTCTTTAAAACAGAGTGGCCTTTATAAGGTGGGCCACTCTGACGATCTTTCCTATAAGGTAGATGCATTGACCCATAAGATTGACTCTTTCTTATCTTTGGGTCATGGTCCTTCACATTCTTCACCCTGCTGCTGTTGCGAAGGTCTGTCAGTTGTGCTCTAGTCCGTGCCATCAAATAAATGAGTGCCACATGGCATCTCAATTCCAGAATTTCTTCAAGAGCACATGAACGCGGCCCAAGGGTTTGGTAGGCTAGCGAATGACCCCTATTCTCATACTTACAACCCCGGCTGGAAGAAGCATCCCAACTTTGGATGGCGACAGCCAGACCAACACATAGGCCTATTGTCCACCACCTGCACCACCACAGTACCAACAACCTCCTGCTCCTCCTGCATCCTCCCAAATGACACTAATTTTTGAGGAGCAAATGTTGAAGGCCATGGCTGAAATGAGAGCTGATTGCCAACAAATGAAAGCTGACTCCCAATTGCTTCACTCCCACTCTCAATCCATTGCCAAGATGAAAACCCAAATGGGTCAGTTAGCTAATGCTCTTAACCTTCGGGATGAGGGTAGATTACCGAGTCAGCCAGTGGCCAACCCACGAGGGATGCACCATATTGACAATTCGCAAGGTCGACAAGCGAAATTAGTTGTCACCCTCAGAAATGGGAGAGAAGTAGAAACCCAACCGGAGGAGGTCAACGCGAAGGAGAAATTGTCTCCACCTGTCGCTGAGAGGTCTAAGGTTGATAAGAGGTCTAAAGAGAAGGAGATCGATCCAGTGTCCATAGTTGTTCCGGGGTCATCTGAGACCCCATCTTATATTCCTAAGGCACCTTACCTGATTTGCCTGAATGCACCTTCACCCTTTCGCAAGAAGGGAGTATCCACTAATAATATCATGGAGGTGTTCAAGCAAGTTAAGATGAACATCCCATTGCTCGATGCCATTGAGCAGATCCCTTCTTATGCCAAGTTCCTCAAGGACTTGTGCACTCACAAGCGGAAGGCTCGAGCCAAGTTTTTAGAGCCCATCCCCATTCCTCACCAAGTTAGCTCTATTCTTCAATCTAACACTGCCCCTAAGCTTACTAATCTTGGTGTGCCCACAATCTCTTGTGTTATAGGCGATTACTTTATTAGTAAGGCACTCTTAGATTTAGCAAGTGTCAATCTTTTACCATACTCTGTGTACGATGAGTTGGGGCTTGGTGAGTTGAAGCCCACATCGGTTACTCTGCAGTTGGCCGATCGTTCAGTGAAAGCCTCACGGGGCATGTTAGAGGATGTCCTTGTCAAGGTGAATAATTTCTACTTTCCTGCTGATTTCATTGTCCTTGACACAGAGCCAGTCCACCCCACAACCCTTGAATCTTAAATGCCTGTCATCTTGGGTCGTCCCTTTCTAGCCAACGCCAATGCACAGATTTCCATGAGGAGTGGAGTGATGGAGGTATCATTCAGCAATATGAAATTGAGTCTGAATATGTATTCGGCCGCTCGACAGCCTCATGAGGAGGAAGATTGCTTCGCAGTCGATGTCGTTCATGAGTTAGTAGAAGAGGCGTTGCCGTACATTTTGGTTGAGGATCCTCTTGAGGCATGTCTTGCCCATTTTGGCTATTAGGAGTCCGATATTGACCAATCCATTGCTGAGGTCAATTCTTTGTTAGACCTCGCACCTTGTATGGCCAAACCTACCTGGCAAACTCCTTTTGAGCCTTTACCTACTTTGTCTAGCACTCCAGCTCTTCCCTCCATAGAAGCCCCACCGAAGCTTAAGTTGAAGCCTCTCCCGGCTTTTCTAAAGTATGTTTTTCTTGGCCATGATGACACCTTGCCTGTGATCATTGCCTCTGACCTTTCTTCCGAGCAAGAGGGTCAATTACTTGAGGTGCGTAAAGAGCACAAAGATGCGATAGGGTGGTCAGTGGCAAACCTCAAGGGTATTGATCCCTCCGTTTGCATGCACCGCATTCATTGCGAGGAAAACGCAAAACCAACAAGAGAGATGCAAAGGGTTGAACCTTAACATGAAGGAGGTGGTCAAATTGCTGGATGCGGGTATCATATACCCCATCTCTGATAGCAAGTGGGTGAGTCCCACTCAAGTAGTGCCCAAGAAGTCAGGCATTACTGTCGTTGAGAATGACAAGGGTGAGCTTGTACCCACACGCATGACGACTGGTTGGCGTGTGTGTATTGATTATAGAAATCTCAATTCCATGACTAGGAAGGATCATTTTCCACTTCTATTTATTGATCAAATTCTAGAGAGGTTGGTGGGCCAGAGCTATTATTGTTTTCTAGATGGCTATTCCGGATATAACCAAGTGGCCGTCGACCCAGCGGATCAAGAAAAGACTTCCTTCACCTGTCCTTATGGTACTCATGCTTATCGGCGCATGCCTTTTGGCTTGTGCAATGCGCCCGCGACCTTTCAAAGGTGCATGATGGCTATCTTCTATGATATGACATGACTTCTCGGTCTTTGGGGCCTCCTTTGATTCATGTCCCCAAAATCTTGCAAAGGTGCTTAAACGCTGCAAGGAGACTAACCTGGTCCTATGTTGGGAAAAGAGCCACTTCATAGTTCAAAAGGGGATTGTTTTGGGCCACATAATGTCCAAGAGGGGGATTGAAGTTGACAATGCAAAAGTTGACTTAATTTCTCAACTTCCTCTCCCATCATCAGTCAAGCAAATTCGCTCTTTCTTGGGACACACTGGGTTCTAAAGGCGTTTTATCAAGGATTTTTCTAAAATCGCCAAGCCCTTGTGTGATCTTTTGGCTAAGGATGCCCCTTTCATTTTTGATGAGGCTTGTATGAGAGCTTTTGAAAAGCTTCGTGAGGCGTTGTCCACAACACTTATCATGCAGTCCCCCAACTGGTTTCTACCCTTTGAAATAATGTGTGATGCATCCGACTATGCAGTCGGTACTGTTTTGGGCTAGCGGGTTGACAAGGTCCCTCACGCCATTTATTATGCGAGTAAGACCCTCTCTCATGTGCAGTTGAACTATACCACTACGGAGAAGGAATTACAACAGATTAAAGAGCAAACGACAAAGGCAAAAGAAAATGTTCAGAAGCCCAACGACTTTTGGACTTATTCTCAGTGCAAGCTTGGATTGTTTCGGGATCTCAGAAAAATCCCCTTAACCTTGCTTCAACTTCAGCATGAAGCCATCTCACATACCGGTTTTCCAGCCATGTCTTGAAGCCTGGAGTCGGTTCTTTCAAAGCCCTATTATTCCAGTTACATTTATAACAGCGCAGATTCCACGAATCAAATACGGGGTTTTCAAAGTCTTCCGCCCCATAGCGTTTATTCCCCTGGGTTCTCCCAAGTTGATGGAGTGTACGCCCTGGAATGTAAAAAGTGAAGCTTGTTAGACTCGCGATCACCACTCTGCTGTATCCAGCCGAATTGATTGTCATTTCCGGAAGGTTCAGCCAAGGGCACCTCCAGACTATGTCTTCAGGGTGCATGTCGTTCAGAAGCGCAAACCATTCCTCCACCATCAATTCAGGAAATAGCATTGGTCTTTCGATTAAGAGCCTGAGGAAGTCTTCAAAGCCAGCCTGTGGTGCTTCCAAACCCCCACCTTGTCTGACAGCCAGAGCTGCACGAGTGTAGAAAACAAATCAGAAACCAATTACGGCCTGAGTTTCGGAGTAGAAATGAAAGTGCAAAAGGTGAGTTAAGTGAGGACCTACCTGAAGCAGGATAGGACATCCGCTGAATGAATTCGCTTGTTCGAGCTTCACCATATCTAAGCCCAGAAGCGTTTCTGCTAAAACTACGGGCATGATATTTTTCCGAGCGTCCATTTGTGAGGCCATGCTCACCAGTTTGGGACTCACCCTTCCATCCGCAGGAATCAGCATGTAAGCGGCCAGTGCGCATATGGACAATACAAAGCGTCTGTGGGCTTCCTCTACATAATCTCCCAAGGCTCCCTCGGGACCATACAGCTCGATCAGACGAATGACGTTGAGTTCGCCATTCTGGATAATGCTTCCTGTCAGCTCCTCGGGTACGTTGAGTTTCGTCTGCAGAATCTGCTCCATGTTTTCTTGAAATGGTGGAACTGCAAGGACGTCTAGGTTGGCAAAGCCTGTGACGTACGCTTGGAATTCTTCCATAGTGGGGCACATCTCGTTTTGATAAAATCGGAAGACGTGCACCGTTGAGTCCCAGAAGGCCAATGCAGCTTCGAGGAGCTCAACGCACGGTCTTCTGAATCGAAGGTCACGAATCGAGGATAGACATCGAGACCGGGGACTCGCCCAATCAATGGTTTCATCCCTCATTAGCCAAGGGTCGAGTACCTCCATTAACGAATCTTCCATTTTGAGTACGGGAAGGGTATCCAGGTTTTGAAATTGAGATCATGCTTTATGATGCTCTTAAGGCCTTCTTCTTATAGGCAAAATTTCGAAAATATCGTCCTCGATTCTCGTGCCGGAGGATAAGATCAAGGCTTAGGTGTCCTAACATCTTGCCATGCAAAGGACACTCTCTTACAACTTCAGGGCAGTCTGCAGGACGTCTGGGGGCATGACAAGGCTTCTTGTGCTGTAAAGGAATGATGTGGTCAACAAAGGGCAGCCTGGTGCAGGATGAGCATCGCGCGATGCACCCATACCGTCGCACGAGGGTCAACGCTCGCGCGATGGAACCAGTTACTCGCGCGATGGTCAAGTCTGCATTTTGACAGATTGCAGGGGCTACTGATCTGTTTTGATTATTTTTGGTTCCAGAGCTCTTTTGGCACTTTTAAAGGTTCTAACAAGTCATAATGAGTATATGTGACTATGTCCAAGCATCGGATTCGGAATATCGCATGTAACGAAGATTTTGGACCCCCGGTGGCCCGTTTCAAGTTCAAAGTGGGGTTTTGAAGGGTCAAATCTCGTTCTAAGCATTGTAGCCAAGTTTAGTCATGCCGTACAGGTCATATGAACCTAATGTGACTGTATGGAGGTGTCGGTTTCAGTCCGGAACATAATTGAGTCATGTTTCGTGTCTTGTACCCGTTTTTATGAAGTTTTGGACGTTTTTCAGTCTAAAATTCATTTCGAGTCGTTTTCTTCAAATCCGTCGATTCACACAAGTCATATTACGTATGTGTGACCTTCCGGGAGTCTCAGTTTCCTCCGGCTTGAAGTATTTTGAGTTTTGGCTTGTTAATGGCCGAATTATCAATATTTTCCCGTATCCTGGCCGTGTCCTAGGGTATTTTGTCTGTGTTCATTTAAGCTAGTCTCTCTGGTACTTACTGTTAAAGCATCCAACTCCAAACCAATTGGCAAGAGTGGAGAGGCCGCCCAGGCTCATATACTAGTTTTGGAGGAGATAATTAACCAATGTGGGACAAATCCCAACAC
>JAOTQK010000012.1:10266143-10281278 GCA_025642025.1 Rhododendron ferrugineum
TAATATTAGATTTATAAATGAACACTATTTTTTAGATAATTCTTCTAATATATAAATCCCTAAAATCTGCAAATTTTCCCGCCAAAAAATCAGGTACTTTTTTTTTTTTAACTTAATGGCAACTTGTTACCTGACCAACCGGTTGTAGTAAGTGTTGCCTGTTTGTGTGGTAAGTGTTACCTTATATAATGGTAAGTGTTGCCTTAGTAAATGGTATAAGTTACCTGTTCTGTGGTAAGTAATTCTCCATTTTTTTGGTCAAAACCGTCTTGTTTTCAACAAAACCACCCTAGTTTTACTTTTTGATTTCAATCCAAGGGCTGTGATTAATCTATTTTCAATCCAATGACTGTAATTTATTGGGAGTATGATGCTCCCATACCACTTGGGAGCATCACAGAAGTTTTGTGATTACAGAGGATACGCGTTGTTCGACCCGCCACCCGAACCCAAAAACGCCTCACTCATTGACTCCGTCCATGACATGGTCACACTTCTCGATGCTCTTGACATTCCAAAGGTACTTTATTTTTTTTCTTTTTTCTTTTTTAATAAAAAAATCAGTTAGGTACACAACCTTTTTTATGAAGTTTTATTTTTGGAGTGCATCCTAATTTTTGGCCTAATTCTTATTCTTGATGATTGATTCAACCTCTCATTGAAAAGATATACCGTGGTTATTTTTTATCTCTTCAACAAGTTTAGTAATAAGCATAATGGCCACCAATCATAACTCCAACCACAACCCTCTCATAGGGATTCAAGTTTGGGTGAGCCAACATTCGAGGAAGTTTTTTTAAACATAGAAGGCGATATTAATGTTGTTATTAAAAATTGTAAAAATTAAGAAGATTGTCATATATATTTATGATGAGCCTATTCAATTACTAAACCATAATCATCTATTATTATTAATGCATAGAGTGTGTGCATCCTTATTCATTTTAAAAAGCAAAATAATATTACAAAAGTTAAACTGTTGGTAAATATAAACATTGTTTTCTCAAAAAATCTTGGTTGGATGGGTGTTGAATTTTCCTAAACAATGTTGGGTGGGCGCACTTACATAATTTTATAGTTTTGGAAAACAAACTACTAGTATATAATTAATAAAAATGTGTAACGTGGGTAGGTAGGTTGTCTGGGCTCATCTGCCCCTCGGTCCCTCCTTGATGGAGGTCCCATATTCTTGTGTGAGAATTGTAGATGGGATTGTAGTTGGTGGTTGTGTACCTACTTCTACTTTGGAAGAAGAAAATCTCTTCTCAGCTGCGGGTTCGGTTCGGTTTGATTTCTAGTTGTGTTTGGTAGTCGGGAAAATAGAGATAGTTTTTCCTCTTCGGGGAAAAGTTGCTAGGTAACGGCAACCAAGTTGTCGGGTAACATTGGGTATCGGCTAAAAAGGGTGTTTAGTGTTGGGTTTGTGAAGTTTGTTTCGGTTTAATTGCGCTCTGCTTACTATTCGGGGTTTGATCTACTCCCAAAACCTAGGCAGAGTTATTTTTCGGTAATTTATGAACCGTATGAATACTTGCGTATATGTAGCTCCTTATGTAACTCATGCACTCTCTTCATTCTATGGACAATATATATAAAGTGGTGCAGTCTTGTACTCTTTTCATTCGATATGTATTGAAAAGTGGTGTGAGTCGTGGACATACTCAAATACACAGTTGGTGATTATGTAAAAATCTCTGTATTTTTCCTGTTTGTGATCTTTTCTTGAATATTTTTCACGCGTTGTTTGTGTTGTGGTTGGGCCAATTTCTCAACATTTTGGAGAAAGTTATTTTTAAGTCTGTCGAAAATGAAAATGATTAAAAAATGGCTGTTTGGATTAACTCTACTAATAATGATTAACTCTAATTATTTGTAATGAAGTCGAATAAGGGACACATGTGGAACATGGGGGACACACTGTGTGGTGTCATTTCATACTTATAAGTTTTAAGTTATAAAACTATTTCAAGAGTTACAATTGGCAACAAACTTGTCACTTGTGCCTCGTGGTTTGTCTTTTTGGTGGATTTGTTAGTTGTCTTTTTTTTGCTATGTTGGTGTTATTTCCTAATAGTTTGGGAGTTTGTAGATCCCATATTCGTACTAATCACAATTAAAATTTAAAAGTACAAGCATTTTTTTCCCTACTTTTTTCGTGTCTCCGGCCGTGTCCGTATGCTTATTAATTGGGAATTGCCGTATCCCATGTCCATATCCGTGTCTTTATTATTATTATTATTTTTGTGTCTGTGCTTCTTAGGTTTTAGTGTATGAATATTTGCACCTTCATGACCCGACATTTTTGAGTTTTGAGATTCTAACCACATCATGGCTTTCCAATGCATTAGGACAGAGGGATAAGGATATTTGAGAAAATAGGATTTTTTTTCCCTCCATTTTATCTCGGCTTGCTCCTGGTGTAATGTGAACTACATCTTAGATTGCTGAACATACATGTGTTTGGTTTGCATGGCATTGATGGGTTTTTTTATTCTGGAAACTATTTATGGGATTAGTGACATTATTAAAATTGGAAATACAACTAAATGACATGCGGTTTTGTGAATCTGGGATGCACGCGGTTCATGTGAGTGAAGTTTCTTTGTTACCTAACAAGATGTTAGGACCAAGGATCAGAGGACCAGATCTATATTGACGCTAGAGTTTCCATCTTGTGATAGTTGTTAAAATTATGGATTGGGGTTATTGGGGATTGTGTTGGAATGTAAATCTAAAGAATCAGTCTTGCTTAATTAAGTTTGTTACTTGGAGTTAACATGGTAGAATCCATATCACATTTAGATTGTTTCCTTACTAGAAATGACCGGGTGAAATGTTTCAGGATCATCAAGCTTTAATTTGTGCTAAAAAAAAAAACAAGTTTTCCAAATTCCGAACGATTAGTCTCTTTGTGATTCGAATGTTCTGGCTCCTTATGACAGATATATAACAGGAATCAAGTAAATTTAGAAAGTCCACAATTTCTTGTGCCGATCCATGAGTTAGGCAGCACATTATTTAGCGAAGAATGCTTTATATTTTGGTGTTTGGATGGAAGTAGTCCATATTTTTTGATATCCTTATTGCCAGTTTTTCGGCATACGAATAAAACTGTCATCCTTTTATCCAAAAAGGTTAAAACGGGTGGCGCAACTTAGTATCCTTCGAATCAAAACTACTGAAAGCAATCGGCAATATAGCGACTCGTGTTGATCGCGCCCCGGCTATCTAAAGTTGAGGAGAACACTTGATTAACTAATGAAATCAAAGAGAAAGACCAAACTCGGAGAGGTAGTTGGTGAGCAAACACTTTTTTCTGGAGGGGTTTTTCACCTCTTGACGAAAAAGGAAGCAAACGAATGCCTTTGCTCTGTCCAGAAACTTGACGTTTCCCATCGATCTGTGTAGCGCAAGGACAACAAATGTACACCGCATTAATGGGACCCACTTAAGGGCCCAATAAAAATAATCGGAGCCATTCACTTTCTTAAAATTAATTTTTAAAGGGTCCCTCTAAAAAATTAGCTCATTCGGATATCGGTAAGGACTTTATCAATTCTTTGTTCAATTTTCTGTCAGCAAGAAACGATCAAGCCTTTGCTGATATTAGACTAGCTGATTTTTCGATAGAAATCCTTCAAAAAAATGTTTTAAACAAATAGAACAGCCCTTGATCATATGTCTGAGACCCCAAAGTAGATCCCAAGAAACGCAGTGTAAATTTGGTATACACCAAATGGTGTACCCACAGTTTTATTGATAGTAAACCATTGGACACTAACCTAGATAGTAGGGAAACGAAAGAAGGGAAAATTTGATAGAACCACCATATAGAAGAAAAATCATATGAAAAATCAATACGCATCAATGGTTGGAAAACATATTAAATCAACAAAAATACTACTATATAAAACCGGATCCTAGCAAAATAAATTTTCAATAAGGCCCCGTTCCGCTAAGGTTCTTATTTTTTAAGTACTTTTTTTTCGTTTTACGAGACAGATCATTCTCACAATACATCATCTTTAATTAAAAAAATAAGTACTCGCTCCATCTCACTTTAAATGTCCCCTACGGAAATTCGTGCATGTTCAAACAATAATTTTTTTTTTTTCTATATATCAATTTTTTATTTTTTACACCAAATTAAAGCATTCAATGTGTCCTAGCCTTCCAAATAGGGAGGATCAAGAGATGCCAACTGGGTTAGAGTCCAATGGCTCTTGTGAGGTTAGTTAACCTTAATGATAACATATACTCCCTCCGGCCTTTTTTAAGTGTCCCATTTCGTAACTCTAACTTATTAAGAAAATATCATCATTACACCTTTCACATCAACTTTTACCTCCACTTTCTCTACTTACTCTCTATGAAGACATCATCATTACACTTTTCCTCACTAACTTTTCAAAATGGAATCTATTTTTAGAGGCAAAATGGAAAATATACCAACTTTTACCCACTAACTTTATAAAATAGACACTTATTAATGAACAGCCCAAAATAAAATTATTAAGAGACAACCCAAAATAGAATACTGGACTATAAAAAGGGGACGGAGGGAGTAATAGTGGAGATAGGGTGAAACAGGTGAGACACTTGTAATTCCCCCCTTGTGCTTCGCTGCAACACGTGGCGTTGTGTGTCCGGTCGTTGCAAATTGTGTTCGAGCGTGTTCAATTTTTTCCCCCAGTATTGTGTACATCAATGGAGTTAGTGGGGTCGGTCTGGTTTTCAATCTGATCCGCTCGCGGTGGATTGTCGTTTTCTCCATCTACCAACCGTCCGTGAGTGTTGTTTGGTCGGTTCGGTTTGGATGCGGTTTGGGCAGATTTGAGAATACATTTTATTTTATTTTTATATGCACCATGTAGGATCAAACACACACACACGACATGCGAATATACGTGGTTTCCCAAAACCGGGTACGTCCATGGGAGCGAGAGCTATCGAGTTTCTTATTATTTCAGCTATTTCTTATTATTTCAGCTAAGGGGTTTCATGTAATAGCGATTTCGCCTGATTGTGATTATTTGTTCAAGAACACATTGGCTGAATCTTGGTTAGATCAGTTAAGGAGAGGGGAAGTGGATCCCGGGGAGGTTTCATCAGGGCAAAACCTCTCAAACTTGCTTTGACTCGCTCTTTTATACAAATTCGGATGTGTGTATATAGAAGCTGATGTGAGAATTTTGAAGAGTTTCACGAACTTGAGGAATGCAATTGCGGCACAAACAATTGATCTACAAACCAGGAATTGCACCCGATCATTGAACAATGCAGTCATGGTGTTTGATAAAGGGCATCCACTTCTGTCAAAGTTCATTGAAGAATTTGCATTGACTTTTAGTGGCAATAAGTGGGGTTATTATTGCCCTTATTTGGTGTCAAGGGTGGTTCAGAATTTAAAAGCAAGTGATTGTTTTTGAGTAAATATTTTGAAACCAATGGCATTTTATCCTCTTGATTGGAGTAGAATAAGGAGTTTGTTTCAGGGACCAAAGAATGAGACTCATTTGAAATGGCTGCGTGGTAAGCTCAATCACATTCGTAGCCACAGCTACTTGGTGCATCCATGGAATAGACAGTAAAAAGATTAAGATCGAAGAAGGAAGCATCATTGGTCAAATAATTTACAATTGTTTTGTTTTCTGCAATTCTTCGGCTTCAGGGTTTGAAAGTAGGAAACAAGGATTGTAAGCTTATGAATAATCAGGAGAAGTTTCGCTAAAGTAGTGTGCAGAATTTGGTGCAATCTTGCAGCACTGCAGTAATCATGATTGAGTGTGGTATGCCATTTTCAGGACTTGGGGTGCTGTCAGCACAATGTTCAGGACATTCTTTTCTTGAAAGTTTTAGGGGTCTTGTATTGTTTTCTGATTCTTGTATTTAGTTATGGACCTACTCAGTCGATTCCGCTATTTTGGTTATGAACATAAATGTACGTAAAAGTTCGTAATGACCATTCTTAGGAATTTGTTCTCTTTTTAATTTCTTATCTTCTTGTATCTTTTGCCGGATTTGAAATCTAAATTATAAGAAACAAAGGAATGATGGTATCATGATTGCCATTGGGTGTCTCTGTTTGTTTGCAATGTCTAAAGAAAATTAGACAGCTTCTTTCATTTCAGTTGCAGGCTCTGCAGAACAGCATCTTAATTGATTCAAGGCAAAGAACAACCTGGGGTGGTGGCCTGGTGGTCCACAGGTCTTTGGCGGGATTAGAGGTCGGGAGTTCAAGGCGTGCTATTGATGCCAACCTAGGCCGGTGGCCTCACGACTCAGGTCTTTGGACCCCTCTGACTCCCGCATGTTTATTGTTCTGGCTCTAGGTGGGGCAGTACGTACCTATGGATTTCGGTCCCTTCCTGGGGACCCACTGCCGGTTGGGAGGCTCTCTGGTCACGCCCAGGGGCAGGTCGCCACGCCTGGTTGCCCTCTCCATTCCCTTGTTGGATCTCCTGTTCCCTTTGATGAGTGGTTTACTGGTTGGAGGAAGTGCATAGTAAGGATGTGATATAGGACTCAGTGCTTATGTTGTGGACCATTTGGTGTGTTAGAAATGATGCTTTATTTAGAAATGACCCTTGTAATGTGGTTACTGCTCTAGCTCGTTTTGCAGGCCTCAAGAGTAATTGTAGAGTAGAAAAGATGATGAAAGCTGTTGATTGCAATGATTCTGCGTATTGTTGCAGCTCTACTGAAGCCAGGGGTGTATTTATAAGGGCTGCTTGTTTTCACTTTATGAAGTAAGGGATTAGTATTGTCCAAGTAAACCCTTGTGTTTTTGTTAATGGATGGGCTTGGAGTGCAGATTTGCTTTGTTGTGTGGCGGCTTGGGTTAGGAAGAGCAATGATGGTCAAGTTCTAGCTCACCAAGTGGAGGTGATGGGTGCTTCTTCAGCAACTATGGTGGAAATCAAAGCAAGACTTCTGGTGCTGCATTGGTTCATCAGTAATCGCATCACTGAAGTTTTAGCATCCACAGATTGTGCAGTATTTGTGCAGGGGATTAAAATTCCGAAAGTGGCTAATGCTTCTTTTTTTAGTTTTATTATATTACACGAATTTCATGTGAAATATGCTTTGTTAGTATTTGCATCGATTTTTGGGCATTACGAAGGGTTGAATTTTGGCTGTCCACTGTCTCTCATCTGAGTTCTTTCTGAATTCTATTATGAATTTTCATTCAAATGTGCATGCAAAGTCAATAACTTAATCACCTGAAGTTTAATACAAGTGTACCTATATTACAATTGCAATTTACGTAATCAAAATTTATCGATGTGATTTCCATAGTGTATCCTAACAATACTCGACGCGCACGTGCATTGCATGTGCCCCGCCTTTAGTCATTGATTATGGCTCTTAATGAGACAACCGTTCAAAAAATACGATAATATCTAACGAAAGAGCCTTCTAATTTGGTTCAATTTCTCATAATTCAACTTTTGTTTAAAGTTTTGTAAAAGCTCGACTTCTATAAATTATTACTGTAATTGGACTAAAAAAAGCTGTAGTGCCTGAACCTTCAATTTTTTTAGCTAGTAAAAAAAAAAAAGCCATGCCAAAACCAAAATTTGATCCTACCCCCTTCTTTTTATTTAATCACTGCAGTTGCCGGCCACTGATCTTTCACTGTAATGGGTTTTGGCATTGTTTTTTTTTTTTTTTTGGGATAGCTATTTGCTGTTATATTCCCTTGACTGTTGTCAATTAGTACAACATTTGAAGCTGGGAAATTGAAACTTAAATCAGGAGAAGAACAGGTATAGCAACATATCCTTTGATGATAGCGCTTAATAAGGCAACAACGCCCGAAGATGAAGCGAATAATGCCTCAAAAATAAACGTGAGTACTCGTGGATTTGGATGGAATTTTCAGAGAGACGGAGAGCAGCAACTGCAGCTCTGCTCAAGTTCTAGCTTAGCAACTGATCCAGCTCAGCAATCTTGGTGACTGACTTTCATCCAATGAGAAATTAAGCTGAGAAAGAGTTGTGTTTCTTTAGTATCTTAGGATAGTTTCAGTTCAGTGGATTGTAACCTGAGAAAAAACAGATTGAGTGGAAATGAAATTGAGTTGGTTTGCTTCTCTTTCTAGAATTCGATATGGTAATCATATCAACCACCATTCTAACCTGCATTCATGAAAACCTACTCAAAAAACTATTTGTATAATCACATCTTTGTTTATAAACACGTACTTTGTTTTTTTGGACCCTCAAGGGCTAAAGCCAAACAAATAGAAAACCTATTAGCCCTAAGTTTAAGCTTTCCAGAAGTTTTCACAATGGCAGCTGTTAGCCCAAAGGTTTCTATTGAATACCTTATTGATTTTGATGATAACAAAACATAATTTATTGGAATGAAATATAATTAATAATGTGATATTTGTTACTCATTTGAATTAATGTTTTTGTGTGTGTAGGATTTGGATGAAGTACACATGGGAAAATTCTACACCAATATTTCTATCTCCAACAGTCAAGATTAAAATTAAAAGGAGGAAGATTAAGGACAAATCTTCTCCTAATGTGTGATTGGCTATAAGAACTTCTATGGAAAGCAAATATCAATAAAGGAGGAAGCTAGAAGATTTCTTGGAGCTTTATTATTTTTAACGGCTAATTGAAGACTTGATTGAAGTTTGTGTGAAGAAGATTCATTGCTTAAGATGGAAGATGCAAAAATCTAGAAAGGTAAGATTGGAGCCAATCCTTTCAACGGCTAGTGGAGCTTCACCATAGAATATTGAAGATGGGTAAGAAGAAGACAAATTGCTTAATACAAGGAAGGAACAAATTGCTTGATTTGTGGAAGGAGATTATTCTTTCCAACGGCTAGGAGTAAATGTTTCTTCATCCATATTGGCTCTTAAAGGATTTATTAATACAGGTGAAGAAGGAAGAAAAAAACAGAGTTTTCTATGGAAGAAAAATTGCCGTGAGTCATCACTTGAAAAGGGTTCTTCATCTTGATATCTATACTCTTGTGTGAGAGAGTTCTTAGTTTGAACCTTATTGTAAAAGGGATTGTACGCCCTTATTCATACTTTTGTGAGTGATTACTTTTTGTGAGTAGTTTTGGAGAGAAAATCACTTGGAATTAGGTGTTACGTACTAGCACCGGAGTCAAAACTAGTTGGGTTAGGTGTGACTAGCATTGGAGTCAAAATTAGTCAGAGCGATTGGGGATAGATTGCTCGTTGTAAAGGTTGTCTAGCACCCGCGAAGCTAGAAGATTGTAACTATTGGAGATAGTGCAGCAAATCCCGAGTTGGACACTTGGAGAGTGGATTAGGCCGTGAAGTTGCAAACCGAACCACTATAAATCCTTGCGTTCGATTCTCTCTTCCCTACTCTCTTTAATTTCCGTTTTGCATATTTATATTGTTTGCGTAAATTGAAAATTTCTGAATCTGACTTAGGGCAATTTGGCTTGCTTAATTAGTTAATTTCGTCCATATATTAAAGCCCTAAAAATCTGCTAATCAGTTTGCTATATTTGTTGTGTTTCTGCTATTGAGTCAGCTCCATCTGTTATGCTTATTGTGTTGGTGACTGTTTTGAGTCGACTCAATTCTACTGAACAAAACCCAGACGAAAGCAATCCAAAAATGTACACTACCCAACAAAAAGACTATAAAACACACTGGAGAAATATAAATACCTAGAGAAGAGGGTCGTGGCTAAAGACCATAATAAATTGATTGAGTAGGGTTGCTCGTGGTTCGGTTTAGTTCGGATTTCTAGGAATTTGAGGACCGAACCGCTAGTCATAGTTTTTTCAAAATGAAATATGTGTCTGGACCAAAAGTCTTACGGTTCGGTTCCAATCCGTCGGTTACGGTTTTATCCACGGATTACGTTACGTAAGCAAGTAAAAATTAAACACTAGCATGTATCGCACACTAACACTAGATATCCATTCAAAACCAAAGACCAAATCATTAGCTGCATTAGAGTGGAGTAATCAAAAGTCAATAATCAAAAGTTGCCACATCATCTTTTGGTTATCCATTTAAGGGGTTGCTAAGTTTAGCAATGTAGAGGTCCACAATGGTACAATTAAAATTGAATAACCAAAACATGACACTTCACCTTTTCAACTTATAAAAATCTAGAAACTGTGACATAGAAAATAATTTTTTTAAAATAGTTTTCAAACTAATAAAAACAGGTTATTAGAAAAAAAGAAAATAGTTTTTTGAAAACTTTGATTTGAAAAAAACAGCTTTCGGGAAAAAGTAAAAAAAAAAAACAGTTTTTGAATTAAAAAAAAGAACAATTTTTGAAAAAAAAAGTTCTAATAAAAAAGCTATTTGAAATAAATTGTTTTGGGAAAAACAGTTTTAATAAAAAAAAGGTTTGAAAAAAACAGTTTTTGCAAAAAAATAAAAACTATTTTTAAAACTATTTTTCTTAGAAACATGTTGAAAATGGAAGAGAAATAAGGTTTTTGTGTAATGATTGTGTACTTGATTGATGAAATGTGGAGACAACTAAATTTGATTATTGGCAAAAAGTTGATAGTTTTGATTATTCAAGGGCCAAAATTTCTTGTTTTTTCGGTATTTGTTTAGACGGCCCATCCAACCTACATTACCATTAGACATACTCGCAGGTCAAGTACAACTTTAACAAAACATAAAACGTACGAGGCAATTTCAATTTCTGATTGTGCATCATGTTTTTCTTTTTGTCAATCGACATCCAATTTATTGGTCAAAGCAGTAACAGAAAGTCTAACATGGCTTCTCGACAAGCCCAGGCCGGAAAATCTCCGTCCCAGGTTGTGGAGGACTCACCTAATAGGGCATATTTAGTTATAGCATGAGTGTAGACACCCCAATTTGGATGCTTCGATATCTTTTAAGTCCCCGATGATGATTTGTGTGAAATTAATACCATTGTTTGGAATGAATCATTCAAAAATTCAAAAGTCAACCCAAAGTCAACTTAACCGTACCACCGTGCGTTACACATACGTCATCCTAACCTACTTGCAGTTTGAGCGGTTACCATTTCCACCGCACAGTGGACATAACCCCGCAAAACTCCACCGTAGGGTGGAGATGTCTACCGTACGGTACATCAAAACTTGCACCACCTTTTCAAAAATTAACGGCCAAGGCATCTTAGGCCATCATAGCCTGGTTCGTAGCCCTCCATGGCCACCGTAGGCCTGCATTAGGTAGGTTTAAGCTTGAAGACCAAGCTAAATCCTTTGAAAAATCCCTCTATAAATACCCTAGGGTGTTTTTGGAGAAAAACACACTGAAAAAAAACACCGAAATACATTGAAAAACTTTATGAAAAACATCAATATACACTGAAAAATGTTCTGAAAATTCCCTGCTTGTTTCCTTTCACTTCCAAAGCATCAAAAACATCCTTTTTTCCAAAAGAAAAGTCCCAAATCTGTTTTCAAAAGTAACCAACAGTTTGAGAGAAGACATCAAATCTTGCCCACAGAGAAGGCCAGGCCAACGCCGCAGTCCGAGCTCACACCAGAAGTCCTTGCAATCACTACAAGTTTTCAAAGAAAGGTTCATTCCAAAGAAGATATAATTTTATGTCTTTACATTCTGAGGGGAACCAATAGGTTCAGGTTGGTTCCTAATACCACCCCTGGGCCGAAATAGTTCAAATACTGCAAGAAATCAAAGTTGGAATCCCATGTACTTCCATCATATGGTACAACGTACTACCGTACGGTAGAGGTTTTTCCAGGGGTACAATCTTTTGTTCGCAATTTGTTTTCTTGTTCTAACTTGATATGAGATACCATGCTTCTAAACTGATATGAGATACCATGTTGTTTTCATGTTCTGTTTTAAACAATACATGCCATGATAGATTCGTTGAAGTTGCATCAGTCACATAGCATATTCTGACATTAAATTTGCCTAGTTGATACATGTGCGCGCATATGTTCTTGTAAAAACATTGAATGTTAGAATGTTAAAAAGCCTTGTTTTAAAACTGAAAACCATGGAACATGTACCGTACGGTACAAGTTTCTACCGTACGATGGAGTTTCACGTGGGATAGAAAATTATTTTTCTGCAATTAAAATGTTGACATTCCTTGCTCTTAGTTATTTTCTACAATTACTCGTATATGTGCAAGCATGTCTATGGAGCTTCTTGTAATTAGCATGAGTTTGGCAGTTTAACTGTTTTATATGAAAGCATGCCTGTTAAATGTTTATATTGCAATTAAATTGTTTATATAACTGTTTATGTGACATTAAAAGGTAAGCAATAAAATGATTTTCAAAATCCCACAAATATTAGTAGAGACCGATTTAATCGGGCGAGGGGGTGCTTTTCCAAACAAAACATTCCCCTCTCGTAACCTGGCTCCCAAACCCAATCTCTGGTTTATCTTCAAATTCAAATATCATTTTCAAATTCCAGGTTTCTCAAGTGGCAAACCATTTTACAAAAACCCGGGTGGCGACTCTTCAATTTTTCAAACGAGCGCACGGAGGGGAGGCCTCTGAAAAGGCACTCCTGGGCTCTGGTAGCCCATAGTGGCGACTCTGCTGGGGATCTTTATTAATTTATATTTTTAAGAATTAATACACTTGTGAAAATAACCCTTATCAAAAGTCTGTCAAAAAGATAAGCTTCGCACTGTCTAAGAAAGGTGTGGTGATTCTAACAGGGCTTCGCCCGACCACCTGGCCTGGGACTTTTTGGTTATTTTCATTTGTGTAATTTTTCTTAAAAATATGATTTAATTCAAGAGCCAAGCTTAAAATTTTTTGTGGGATTTTTCATATTATTGCTTAACTTTTGCATTGCACGTGCATCGATGTTGGATAGCCCCTCCACTGCATTTTGGTTACCCTACCCGGCTTGCCGGTGCTAGGACATCCCGAAATGCTCGGCAACCTTGGACGATGATGAGTCAGCCTGTTGGTTGACAGTTGCCATGCAGTACACTTGGCAATAGGGAGGCAAATTATTGGCTCTAGTCGGGGAACCCCTCTAAACCAAAACCGGCCTTTTGCATATAGAACTTTTGCCAAAACTAGGATAGGGCCTAACATTAGGATTACGTGATATATTATGTTTATGTGTTTACCGTTTTCCTTATACCCTGCCTACATGCTTAAATGCTTTCTTTATTTGCCGTTATGCTGCATGCACATGCTAGCTTGACCCTAGGTTGTGACCCTCTCAAGCTTAAAAGAATTCCCTCAACCAATGAAGAGTCATGCATGTTGGAAAATGCATGTTTTGTTTCAATTCCTTAGAAGCAATAAACCTTGGGGAAAAATCAAAATCAAGCCATAAGTGTCATCTTGTCAATAATTTTACAAGTTAAACTAGCTCATTAAGGATCTAACCCTCAATGACTATCATTTTCAAGTTAAAATTAACACATTAAGGCCTTACCCTTAATAACTAATTTTTCTTCAAATAATTAATTATTGGAACTCAATTTCCAATAATTAGTTTCTTTTCAAATCATAACAAAAGTCTCAAAGGCTTTTTCAACCAAAAGGTAGTTCATTAAGACCTGACTCTTAATGACTAACTTTCCAAAATTAAACCACTAGGACCTAACTCCTAGTGATCAATTTTTCAAATCAATCCCAAGTTATTGACAAGTTATTAATTTTGGCTTGACAAAGTTTTCCTCTTTGTCTTAATGCTCCCCATAAAGGATACATTACCGAACAACTGAGGATTGAGGCAATTCTGCTAAGCTTACAAACATCTCAAATAAAGATACCATCATTCTCATTAATAAAGAAATTAGGGAAAACCACAGGTTACTAAAATTCATCCTTTTGTTTTTACTAGAGGTTCTAAGCAATTGGTCCAAGGAGAAGGAAGCATTACGTACTCGGTTGGACTTGACCCAAAAGCGATTGACAAGGTTAGAATCTTTGCCAGTTCAGTCGGAAATGTTGAAGGCACCAGGAATGGAAGGTAAGTCATCAAGAATGGGGGAAAAGACCGAACTCGAAATCCTTAAGGAGGACATTGAGGAGCAAAAGGAGCGATATGACAACCAAATTGCCCAATTAATGATCATGATTGAAGATCTTTCTGTCCATCACAATCGGCCCACTGCTACAGATGCGATAATGGCCAAGCTCACTAAGTTGGAGAAATCTGTCAAAAAACAAGAAAAAGTGGCTGCCACTGGGGTAGATATGGAGAAACTATGCTTGTTCCCAAATGCTAAGCTGCCCGACCGCTTCAAGCCTATTGATTGGGAGAAGTTTGATGGCACTGGTGATCTAAAGGCTCATTTACAAACATATGTGGGCACTCTGTCCATGTACGGAATTGAAAATGATGCAATGACGCAAATGTTTCAGCAAACACTTAAGGGGCTGGCCCTACAGTGGTTTCTTACTTTGGATGATTCGAGGAAGAAGAGCTGGGATAATATTGGGGCAGCCTTTGTTGCTCATTACAACTACAACATTCAGCTGGAAATGACTGTGAGGGAGTTGGAATATACTAAAATGGAGGCAAACGAGTCTTTTGCTGATTTTGTAAAAAGGTGGAGAAGAAAGGCTTCCCAAATGATCGACTGTCCATCTGATAAGGTGCAAATGAGAATCATCACTAGAAACTTGGCTCCTGATTTTGCTAGGCACCTAGTGGTGTTTCAAACCACTGTTGATTTTAAAACTTTCTACGAGGCTGGACGCGCTGTCGTGGACGCACTTCGCACGGGTATCTTTGAGAAAGCTGAAAAAATCGAAACAAAAAACAAAAGGGTCTACTCTAGCAATAGTAGTGCCCTATTTGGGAGCAATTACTAAAATTCATCCAATTCTAACTCCAATAACCAGAAACCAAATGAAACCAAACCTGTCAACCTGATAACTACCCAGCCAAATAAGCTAAGAAGACAATTCCACCAATTTTCCAATCCTTTATCCTCTGTCTACCAAAAGCTCCTCGAAAAGAAACTTCTCAAACGTCTCGAACCATGTGAACTGCCCAAAGAACTCCCTACTAACCACAACCCAAATGCCTTTTGTGACTACCACCAAATGCCCGGCCACTATACCAACAATTGTGTAGACACCCCAATTTGGACTTCTCGAATTTCCTTGATTTGTGGCCCGGAGGCTCCCCAATGATGAACTCGGATT
>JAOTQK010000012.1:10370089-10389751 GCA_025642025.1 Rhododendron ferrugineum
GAAATTCAGGCATAAAACTAATTCTATATGTATATTTTCGAGATATATACAAGTGTGTATGTTTATAAATTAGCACACTTTTATAATTATGCTAATTTATACATAAATATTTTTTAAAAATATTTTTATTTCAAGTGGGGGCAGGCGTTCGAGTGGGGGCACGTGCCCCCCGCATGCCCCCATGTACATCCGTCCCTGCTTGGTACCCACTCGGCACTAAAAAATTTCTCCTTTGAGTATATTCATCCATGTACATACATCACGTGCATATGGGTTTTGGATCCGTTTCGGATATCCAAAAAAAATGATCCAAGCCGTTTATTTCGTTTAAAATGGTTTGTTTAGGGTTCTTGATAAAATCCAACTCAATTCAATATCGGTAAATGCGTGTACGAAACATCCAATTTTGCTTTATAAAGGCGTTTATGAAACGTGAACCAAAGTTGGATATTTTGTAAATGTCTTTACCAAAATCGGATTAAGTTGAATGAAATGAGCGGCTTCGATCATTGTTTTAGGATACAAGACGAATCCAGAACCTGTATGTACATGATTGTAAAGCTGTTTTTTTTTTTTGAACATCACTCTTGAGTCTTGTAAAAACACTCGTCTCTCATAGGGCACCGCGTATACAGAAAAGCTACGTGCACAGCTGCTGTGCACGTAGCACAGCTCCCGCGTATATAAACTATGAAGGACATACGTGTACACGAGACGACAACATGTGAGAGTGCATTTTGAATTGGTCTTGTATATACTTTCTCCATTCCACTTCAATGTCCCCTACAAAAATTTATACATTTTAAAACCAATATATATATATACACAAAAGTTTACAAAAATAATAGTAGTGACTTATTCCTTCATATTTTTGATGAGTTTTGGTAATTAGTATTAAACTGAATCCTTATAAATAAGGCATTTTGGGTTTTATTTTGAATATTTCAAAAAATATGTGGATAAAAATTAGATGAGACAAACCTAATTGGGCTCTACGTGACCAGCAAATAATCGGGCCGGCCTTTACCAATATTTGGGTTTTTGGGCTTTTTTTACTTTTTTGATTCCTCTTGATGAGATGAGCCAATAATTTATAAAAATTTGACACAAGACTAATAAATGCGAAAACACAAATCAGTGATATTTATTATGAACTGTTAAAGTCAAATCAAAATGCATTGCTTTTGAAAATCGTTGAAATTTATTCAACTGCAATACAATTGATTTCAACATTTTTTCCTCACTTTGAAGGTACTTTTTATACTCCCTCCATCCCAAAATGTTTGTCCGGTCCGCAAAAAGAGGATGTAAAAATAATTCAATTTTTACAAGAAAAATTTAATTTTTTTCCAGCAATTTACTAGATCTCGACGAGTTCTTTTAATTTATGAAAAAAGTTTAATTTTTTTCTTAAGAGAAATGCATTATTTTTTATTCCTCGTTTTGCGGACTGGACAAACATTTTGGGACGGAGGGAGTAACTATCACTACAAGAAAATAGAGATCTACCATCGGTTTTTTTAGCAACGGTTGAAAAAACTGTCAGTATAGAAGGGGTCTAATAACGGTATCACTCACAAATAGTTTCAACAACTTGAACATTTTTACCTTTTTATAACTGAATTATGAGATATTTTAGATTTGAAAACTTGAATGAAGTAAAATGAATTTATTTATTTTTATTCAAGTGGTTAGAGAGCAATTTCTACATGTATCATGAGATAGAATAGCAATAACAAAACAATACATCAATCAGGTATTATAAGAGGCTGCCATAACCAAACTAATTAAGCTCAACATATGACAATCCAATTAATAGGCCATAAAAGGAATAAATAAATTACTTTGTGTGTATTTTGCCTAGATTAATTTTTCCAAAAGACACATGTCAAGTTTCAAATTCGAATTGGTTCCTGGTCCTAGTCCGAGACCAGTGGTAAAGAATTGATGTTTAGGGATATTTTATTTGTTTCCGCCATTTTTTGCTAATTCCGTTCCAGAACACCTTCTTAAAAAATAAGTATTTATTTCACATTTTCAAACTCAAAAATAATGTAAATAGAAAATAATTTTTTGATTTTTTTTTGCACCGTATAAAGAGATCTATCATAATAGATCTATATTGGTAGGAAAAATATTTACGTAAACACATTATTTTTTAGCTTAAAATAGCCTTCTTAAAAAATAAGTACTTATATTGAGTTCTGGAACGGGGCCTAGTCGTTTCTACAATAAAAGCAGTACAGCCATAAAACGAACAAAAAAGACGAAATATGAAAGACAGTTTTCACAGTATTTTCAGAATTTTTTTTTTCTTTTGTCTTGGTTAAGTTGTCAAGTCTTTTCAAATTTTAAGTAATTCGTAATGACCTCTCAATTGCAAATGTACGAGGGTGGCCAACCGGTCGATTCGGTTAACAAACTTAAATTTATTTTTCACCACATGAATGAATGTGGCTCACGAAGGTTGAGTACTCTCTCACCTTACAGCCACTCTCACACTAGAATGTGTTATCTCTGTCATGGAGAAAAGGTCGTTTGTATGTAACCAGTACTTCCACGTTTTCCTAGTGATGAATGAGAGAGAGCCACAAATATGAACAAAAGGACCCGGCTAATTTTGGAACACCACGATTCCGTTCAATTTGTTCGGAATTTTTTTCGAAGGGTTCATGTAACAAATTAGTTCAGCCCGATATCGGTATGTAACTGATTGATGCAGACGTTCTTTTTTTGGTCTTTAATCGAAGGACCAAAAAACAAAAGAGAACGTATGGATCAAGAATTATCGATATCTAGCTGAACGGGTTTTTAACAGGGACCCTTCAATTTTTTTTTTAAAACAAAGTGAACGGCTCATAACATTTACGTGAGACCTCGAAGTGGGTCACACACAAGATGATGTATATGTGTTGTACCCATAGCAATTTTGATTTTGAAAACAATAAAACAACGGTTACTACCTGTTAACATAATATTAGAAAATATTATGTTACCATATTTTCTTGGTTTCAATATTATATATTTCTTGTTTAGGCTAGATTAATATTTATGTTTCTTTGTTATTCATGTTTCCTTGTTGGTTACTTTCTTAGTCTCCAAGTTCTGTAACCTATATAAAGACATGTTAGGGTTATGTTTCATACACATTCAATAATACATCATTTTTCTTTTCTTAACATGGGATCAGAGTTATAAGATCTAGGTCCTGTGGAATATTCGCTCTCGGCGGGTGGCCTAAATTCCGTCGCCGTCCGCCGGGCACTCGTAGTAATATGTAACTGACTCGTTCACTCTGGTTTCACCTCGAATCTCTACTGCCATGGCTTGTCTCGCTCATGGCTGTTCTTTGACTCTTTCGGCTTGGCTTGGCGTGGCTGCTCCTGGTTCTCACTTATGGCTGTCCTTTTGGCTCTCCTGGTTCTCTTGGCATGGCTTGGCATGGCTGCTTCTAGTTTCTCTTGGCTTTTTCAAACTCAAGTTGGTAGACCTACTTGAGTTTGAGGGGGGATGTTAACATAATATTAGAAAATATTATGTTACCATATTTTCTTGGTTTCAATATTATATATTTCCTGTTTAGGCTAGGTTAATATTTATGTTTCTTTGTTATTCATGTTTCCTTGTTGGTTACGTTCTTAGTTTCCAAGTTATGTAGCCTATATAAAGGCATGTTAGGGTAATAGTTAAAATACAATCAAATAATACATCTTTCGCTTTTCTTCACACTACCCATTGCAGAAATTGTGCATAGATCGATGGGTTTGTGGGACTTATTTTGGGGCCCAACACAAACAATTAGAGCGTGACAGATGTACATCAATCACTTGCATGTGCTTCTGAGATATCTAACCGTCTGATCAATTTATCATTAGTATATCCTTTATTTGATTTTGATGTAATATTTGTCTCACTCTTGTGCAATATATAATTTTCTAGTTGTATTTTATGCACACGGAAGGTTGTAATTTGTATTATTGATGGAGTTCTTAAGAAAACTCTCAAATTCTAACACATACAATATTCATATTTTACCATCTCTCTCATGGTGATATTAGGTTTCTTTAAGGATTTTGATATTCGAGCTTCACTTTTTACTGATGGCGCTCCACTTTGTTCATAAAGTTATTACTCCACTTTGTTCATGAAGTTATTAGTAACTTCACGTTAAAAGTGGAGCACCATCAGTAAAAAGTGGAGCGCGAAAATCATTTTCCTCTTTAATTGCAAACTTAAACTATGACCATGAGGTTATTTTACCACATATATGATTCATATGAAACATGAATTATGATCTATCAAAATCCTATTAATAGCGTTTTCGATTCACAGAATTAGATCTTAGTACTAGTTATGGTGCGACTAAATTTCCAAACAGAAAACCTGGCCATTGGGCAGTAATTGATAGGTTTTCTTAATCGCATGAGATGCATGTCAAAAACTGATTTACAATCCCACATCGGTTAATTATCACTCAATACTTCACTTTATAAGTTACAGCGTTGCACCTTTTATATGCTGAGCTTAGTACCGTGGGCTTGTAACCAAGTGGGGCATCAAAATGTTTGGATGGTGGTATTTGGGACTTTGATATGGCGGGTGCGTGCTGCTCTCTCTACTCCACAACTACGTAATTGTGCGTACCCAACCCATCATGCCAACCCAAAAATTGTAATATTTCAAAGGTGTTTTGGTGGACTATCCTATTCACAATCATGTTTTGAATTTTTTTCTAGAATCACGCTTTATTTTTCGGATTAATTATCCATCTTAATGAGAGAAGTCTAAAAAGTAAAAAAAAAACAAAGATTCACTAAAGACGAAAAATACCAAACAGCTGGTATTTTTTTTAATGTATATTGTCGTCTTATATGAACTTTTTAACTCCGGTCCACATTTTCATATTTTTCTGATTCTTCTCATCAAAACGAACGATTAATCCCAAAAATTACGACGAAAAACTAAACAAAAAGTTAAAAATAATAATAATACATAACAAAAAATTTAGGAAAACTCACCCTCAATTACTATTTTTCCTTTGGCTTATGAAAGAATTATATTCTTGTGATATCAAAATTGAATCCATTTTCTGGTATACATTGAAAAGAATACTAGTTTTAAGGGTTAAACCGTCAAAAGCCCCAACAACTTTTTTACTTTGAGTAAAAGAGCTGTACATATAATAATGCATGATCACCTTGCCTAACCGCACCTATTACAGGAACCCATCTACAAACAAACATTTTTTCTTCAGCCAAACAAAATTCAGAATACTCCATTTCTTGAAAAAATTTATTTTTAAACATAGTTTGAAATTTATTTTTTGTATTTTTTCTCTCATTGAAACGAATCCTAAAATTCAAATATGTCGACGAGAAGTTTGAAAAAATTAAGTACCAACGAAAATAATTCATTGTCCGAAGAAATAAATGTAATTTAGTTCAAATTCCTAAGCTACCAGGGTATATCTCATTTTCGTCGTGTACGATTTGTTGATACTTATCAAAATTTATTTGCTACTTTTTCTTCCAAAATATATTTACTCCTAAAAGTTAATTTTGTTCTAATTGGATACCGGAAAATATTTGGTGGCCGGTTCTTTTATCATTGAGCTATCACACCATGTATGTCTGCGTTAAGTAGAAAAAAAAAAAAAAAAGTTAAATGTCTATGATCTTATATTTGATGACGAAGGAAAAGATCAATTTCGCGGAGTTAATTATCTTATAAGAATAAAACAAATTATTCCACGTCAATGAGGAATTCATCTTGTAGTGATATAAGGAGTTTCCTCAGTGACGGATCCCAAAAAGTTTTGTAATAGATTGGAAACCAGAAAAAAAAAATTCAATTAATTTAGATTTTGAAAACATAGAGGTTAATTTGTTGAGATATTAAAGGAATTCAAGAATGCTTCTTCTGTGCAGTAATGAGTTTTGTTAATCGATCGCATGAGATGTGAAAAACTAATTTAGAATCTCACATCGGTTAGTTATCACTCAAGGATTCCACTTTATATGTTACTACATTGCACTTTCTAAAAGCCGAGCTCAGTAACGTGGGCTTGTAATCAAGTGGGGCATCTAAATGGTTGGATGGTGGTCTGGGACTTTGGTATGGTGGGTGCACTGCTCTCTCTACTCCACAACGAAACGATGGTATGTACCCAACCCGCCATGGGTTGGCCGGGCAAACACAAAAATCTAGACTTTGGGATCAAACTGGGGGGTTCCACAACTCGCTGTTTTTTATTGGAGTCAATTTTGTCATTTTTTCGCGTTAAAAGAAAGCAAATTTCGTTTCTTCTTCTTCTTGTAATTATGCATCCCAATTACGTTTCTTCAAACCTCCGTCCCCAAAATGTTTGTCCGGTCCGTAACACGATAACTAAAAAATAATGCATTTCTTTTAAGAAAAAATTCAAACTTTTTCTTAAATTTAAAGAATTCATTGATATCTAGTGAAATGTTAAAAAAAATTGAATTTTTCTTGCAAAAAAATTATATTTACGTCATTGTTTTGTGGACCGGACAAACATTATGAGACGGAGGGAGTATGTTTGTATGAAAATGACTAGTACAGTAGACTTGACTCCGAGTTGATTTCTTGATGGAATTGTCGCCCCATTGTGATTTTTTCTTTCCAGTTGATATAGAAGAGATTATCTTCTATGAAGTATAAAGTATAAGTCCGGAACACTACATTAATTGTAAGAGTCTATGCGACAACCAAATTCAACAACTCAATCAATACAAGAGATAAGCCTATATAGGGTAGAAACAAAGAAAAAAACGAAAAAACTCCTCTAAGGGAATAACATCCACACGCAGGTAGAGAGATTCGAACTTCTGACGTCCTAGTGAGATACACTGTGAATCTGTGATAAAAACTTCATTAAACGGTCAAAAATCTTCTTCATAACGTCTTGCGTGAGGTCTTGTTTATTTTGCGAGACAATAGGATGTTAGTATTTGTTAAAATTAGTACGAGGGCTAGAAAACCTATGTTAACCTCCTGTTCATAGAAGCCAAACCCCAAGGTCATCTTATGCGAGTTAAATGCGGCATTGTATTATCCCTGATATAAGATATTAAATGGAGAAATAATCTCTCTTAAATCAATATCATACTATCATCCTTATACCTCACGCTTCAAACATAAGAATAATCCAGGAAAAAAACATATATATGGGGGGAAATTGATATTCGCGCTCCACTTTATTCATGTAGTTACTATTAACTTCGCGTTAAAATTAGAGCGTCATCAGTATAAAGTGGAGCGCCAAAATCAGTTTCCTATATAGGGCCATATATTAGTATTTACCAAACCAAGGCCGGAGGGAAGAAGACAAAAGTGGGGTCGAGTGACCTCATTAAGATTAAAAACTAATATCTAGATCCATTCTAGGTTCAACTCGATGGTGTCAATCATTCGATCATAGAATTTGTCGAGTAGAATACATTTGTGAACATGTAGCTTGTTCTAATTATTAATGGTCTACAAGTGCCACCATTTATTTTTAAAAAGATTACGAGTAGATCATACTGTCATCCAGGTAGATCAAGTGATTAATTATTCACATGAATACTCCATTCAAAAAATTAACGACTTGAATCGTTAGAGGGATACCCAGAATTAATGAATCCAAAATGACTTGAGCTATACGGTGCAGCCGCCTAGACGAAGAACACCTATGCATTACAGGGTCTCCAGTTCCGAAGAACTACCGACAAGTCTGGTTTGTGTGGTATTCTGTTCTAATATGATCTTAATCATATTGACCGTGACGTGCCCGTGTGTATTTCCTATAATAAATGTATTCACGTGAAGAAATGCCCACATGATGTGTTCACAATTAGTCCTCCCCTGTATGACATATGGCTGTAAAACAAACTCCATTGGTCCTGAAATCCGTACCTCAAAGCGGGGACTACACTTCTGTCCATTTTCATTGCCACATTCTCCTTTATTGTTGATCAAGATGGTTTTGATTTTGTGGTTAGGACTTGTGATCGTGCAAAATATCTCCTACTACTATTTGAAAGTGGAAAATCGGGTCAATATCGGTAGTGCAAAGATTTGTCGGTAGGGGGCAAATTCAGGAATTTTTCATAACGGGGACACCAATTTCTACTAATCTCAAAACAAAACCTTCGGATAAATTTTACTGACCTCCGCTGAGATTTTTGACAAATGCAGAGACCTCCTTTGCTTTTGGAACTATTGTTCAGATTCCCTCATTCCATTAACTACACACTGACGCCGTTAGTATTTGTTACTAGATGACTAAAATACCCTTGAATATATGTAAACTAAAAAAATCAATCCTTCTTGTTCTATTTTCTTTTGTAATTGGTGTATTTAATGTTAAATTACAACTAACTAAATATATTTGGCCAAATTTGAATAATCACTCATACATCTTATATTTCAATGATCATTATTTTCATAAACTTAATACTTTTTTCTTCATGTATCTCATTTTATTTATAAAGTTAATGCTTTGTATATTTTTAACTCATCACATCCCGGGGGAAAAAAGAACCTTGATTTCTACTTATTTGTTATGAACAAAGTCAATGTATCTTTTCTTTCAATTTTATTTTATTTTATGTTTGTATGTTAGTTTTTTTCTTTGACTTGCGATTTATAATATTTAACAGAATTAGACTTGAGTTATACATACTTTGGTCAAACTTGTATAATGAGTTTTGTATTTTACAGTTTGATAATCACGGTCTATTTTTTCCTCTCCTATGTGGATTTTGAAAATAAAAGATGCATGTAAATGCCTAATCCAACATACAAAACAATTAGCGTGTATTTTTTAATGTTTCTCGACAAAATAAAGTGGTCATAAAAACTTCTTTAATCTTATTTATTTTTCCTTCTTATTTTCCCTATGATTTCATTAGTGATAATTAAGTTTCATCACAAATGGACTAGTAGGGGAAAAAAAGCATAAGAAAACTTTAATGAATGATCAATGTGTAAATTATATTGAGTTTATTTCTTTTTTTCCAGTATGGTAGATTATGTATCTCAAAGTGTCCTCTATTTGCGGATCAAAAAAAAAGTGTCCTCTATTTGAAAAATTACACTTTGAAGAGAAAAAAAAAGACTATGATAACGGAAAATGCATGAAAAATATTCGACGAAAACATGAATTAAAAAACACATAGAGAACACGTCGGAAATCAATGGGTTCCTATTCTAGTTGGTAACTCTTTTTCTTTCATGTGAAAGAACAGAATTTGAGTTCTGTCGTGGACATTTGGAATTCAAGAGAATCAGGACTCTCTAGAAATTTCTTGAGAAATAACACGTTCTCAACACCCGTGTATATAATATTAGGGGAAAAAAACACGTCGGAAAGACACGGGATGATAGTTCGTTCCTTTTGACCCCACCCAAAAATACCCGGATATACGCGGTATTTGCCGCCTATAAATTCTCACTCACGCACAGCTCCTACATTCCCTCCATATCCCTATCCCACCCACAACTCTCTCTCTCTCTCTCCCGAATTCTCTCCCTCCACCTCTCTCTCTCTCTCTCTCTCTCTCTCTCCTCGCAGATCTAGCAATTGTATGGCAGTGAGGTTCCTGGCGCGCGAGGTATCGGACCTGTGCCTTGGAAAGCCGGCGCTGACGGCCCTACCCGCCTCCGCAGCCACCGTCGCCGACGCCCTGTCGGCGCTCAAGAGGTCCGGCGAGAGCCACGTCAGCGTATGGGCCTGCTGTGAGAACAACCACGACCACCCCGATCTCTGCTCCCCCACCGCCAAGGCGGGTGGCGGGTGCCGGTGCGTCGGGAAGATCTGCATGGTGGACGTGATCTGCTTCTTGTGCAGGGAGAAGAACTTGGTGGACCCGTCGGCTGCGCTTCGGGCGCCGGTCTCTGATCTGTTGGATAAAGTGGGTGCTGGGATCGTTAGGCATTTGGAGCCGCATTCTAGGTTTGTGTTTCGATTCGATTCACGATTAATGCCGTGTTTTATTTCTCGTCATTTTGTGTGAATTTGGTTTCTACTCTCTCTCTCTGTCCTAATTTATTTGTCTCTTTTGGAAGCATGTGCCACTTATCAATTGATTAGTTGATTAAATCTCGTAGTTATGTAATTTTGAAAATATTATTTAATAGAACTAATTGACATCCATATTATACTCCGTATAAAAAGTATTACCAATTGAAAAATATAACTAATTTTTTGTTCGGTTAAGAAATTGGGACAATGGGAAGGATGGAGTATTTTGTCCCAACTGTTTAAATTTTTGCTGTTCCGCGGGGAACCGAATAATGACTTGCCTATGAATCAAAATGTTTAAGGGTCTGTTTGGAAATTAGGGAAGAGAAGGGAGGGGAAAGTAAAGAAGGAGAAATGAGATTATGATAGAGATGGTTTGGTGTTTTGATGATCCCTACATTATTAACTGCAACTTCTGTATTTGTTATCACCTTCATTGCTGTTCATCCCGTCGATATTGATGGTAAGAAAACCTCTGAGATTCTGGAAGGTGTTCCCAAATAACCTAATGGAAGGAAGATAGGAGTTTGTCGACAGGGATTTGACTGTCCAATTCCTATAGAATTTATTGCTAAAATATCCGTAGAGGGATATAAGGCTAAGTGGTGATAAGGAAAATGTTTGCTATGGGGTTGGCTTGGTGGTTTTGGCCTGGGACTTGAGTGTTTGTTCCTTCCTAAGGTTTCAGGTTCAATTCTCTTTGCCAGCAATTATTGGGGCCACCTCACTCCATACATAAGCGTGTGAAACGGTTGTGGGAGGGGCTGTAGGGATTAGTTTGAGGTGCGCGCAAGCTGGCCCGGGACACCCTGCTTTTCTTTCCTTTTATTTGATTTTGTATTAGAGAAATATAATTTTTTGGGAGAGAAAAGAAGATTGAAGGAGGAAAGTTGATTTTCACTTCTTTTGTATTAGCCATTTCGTTATAGCTGAATTCACATGGTGACTTCGTTATGGCTGATCTTTGGACATGGTGAACAGAACCAGAAAACAAAACCAGTTCTAAATCAGTAGCGTTAAAGAACTTTTGTTTACAGGACAATGGATATGAATATTAGCAAGTTGTGTATCCATAATGGTTACTGTGTTACCCTTGCAAATAATTATTTACTGGACAATGAATAGGAAACATGTTCTTATCGTGATGAAACAAGTTCTTATAAGAACTTCCATTATACTACCCATAAAGCACAGGGCCCCAAGAAGACAGATTTTCATACTCCCTCCCTCCCATTTTTCCATTTGGTTTGCTTTGCAAGGGGAACTTAATTTTGCAAGGGGAACTAATGCATGCCTTCTTACAAATTTTGATTAGGTTTTCATTCTTTCCCTTATTGTCTACTTCTAAAACCACTTTTAGTTTTTTTTGAGCATTAGTTTATGAAAATATACCTATTTTTAACTCTTTAAAGAAAGCAAACATTTTGGGGCATCCAATATAGAGTAAGCAAACAAAATGACGGAGGGAGTAGTTGACCTTGTAGTTTCGGTTCTCTATGTTGAATTTGCCTTGTCGTTGACTTCTTATCCTTGTTAGTGTTTCACCCTCAATTTCTAGCTCGTATGATTCCCCCCTCATTGTACAGTTCCTGAAGGTCCTTATTTGCTTATTTCCTTGAATCATACCTCCCTATGTTGACACTTCCATTTGGTTCATGCATGGTTTAATTGCTTTGGTGAATTTTTTAACTTAAGGAGGACTTTTTGCTTGGTTTATGTTCACCCTTAATTGGTAATCTTCAATTGAATGGCAGTTTGTGAAACAGCATCTTGGTTTAATTGGTCCTCAGCTTCTTCTGTTTTCTGTTGTTAGTTCTACCAATTGAATCTCCTTTCCTTTCTTCCCAACAGCTTACTGGAAGCAATTGATTACATCCTCGAAGGGGCACAAAATTTAATCGTCCCCATTGAGACAAGAACAACCACCTTCACGTCAAGGAAGAAACACCTCACCAAACCTTCCTCTTTCGGGTCCACCCTCCACAACGGCCGCGAATTCTGCTGGCTAACTCAAGAAGACGTGGTCCGCTTCCTCCTCAACTCCATTGGCATCTTCTCCCCGATCCCAGCTTTCACAATCGAATCACTCAACGTAATCGAAACCAACATCATGTCTATCTACTATGATGACCCAGCCTCCTCAGCCTTGGACTCCATTTCTCTTTCCCTCACCGAGCAAAAGTCGATCGCAGTCGTCGACGAAGACAACAAATTGATTGGCGAAATATCGCCTTACACCCTTTGTTGTTGTGATGAAACTGCTGCGGCGGCAATTTCAACCCTCTCCGCCGGAGATCTAATGGCTTATCTTGATTATAGTGGCCCACCGGAGGACTTGGTTAACCTGGTGAAGGAAAGGTTGGAAGAGAAGAATTTGGGAGCAATCTTGGAATTAATGGAGGAACTTTCTTATTCATCATCATTATCGTCTTCCTCTTCTGACGAGGAGTTTGGGTTGGGTAGGGGTGGTGGGTTGGGCCGGAATTTCCCGGCAAGGCGGTCGGAGACGATCATCTGCCGTCGGTGGAGTTCTTTGGTGGCGGTGATGATTCAGGCGCTTGCGCATCGCGTGAGTCATGTTTGGGTTGTGGAAGAGGACTATAGTATAGTTGGAATTGTGACATTTGCTGGGATTTTGAAAGTGTTTCGGACCATAGCAGGGGTTCGACAAAAAGTTTGAGAGAGAGTTTGTTCAAGCAATAACAAAATGGTACTGCAGAGATCAGTGGGAAAATTTTGGCTTAGACCATAATTGGAAGTTGAAGGGTTTTTGTTGTATGTGCTATTTGTGTAACTTAAATGTTATGCGTAAAAGGTACTTAATATTTTTGGTCTTGTGGTTGGAAATCCATTTTTTTGGCAAGAGTTCAAGAAAGTGAAAATGTGAATTGGATTCCACTCAGATTATTGACCTCATTTCCAGACTCCAGAGCAATCGAATTGGAGAGAATTTGGCTATCTGATTTCTTTTTTCGCATAAATTATTGCAGTACGAAGCTTGAATGTATTCTGCATCCATATAGAGGTGAGTCTGAGCGTGTGTGTGTGTGTGTGTGTGTGTGAGAGAGAGAGAGAGAGAGAGAGAGAGAGAGAGAGAGAGAGCCAAGCACTTTGAGAACCCCATAACATTTTTCAGAAATGATGGTGGTGGAAAGCTTTCGTTCATGGAGTTTTTTGGTTCTAGTTTCCGTAGTTTTTAGAAATGGAAATGGCTCACGGACTGCATGAATGGCACTTCTTTGCTGCACAATGACACGGTCTAAAAAATATCACAAATATTCATACGGTACTGTGGATACATGAAGAAATGAAATGATCCAAAGGAAGATGTGTTTCCAGAACGAACAAAATGATCTAAACAAGATGAAATAGGAAGACGTGTTTCCAGAACGAACAAGATACGGGTTGAGAAGGGGGAGTTAGCAAAGTTCCACAGATTTGGAATGGCCATAGGAACATGCATTGATGTACCGGCTCGGGTAATGCTCCCAGGTGATTGATCAACGCACAAACAAAGAAAAGAAATTTCACAATGTTACAGATTCAGCGAGAATGAAAAACACATTTGCTGAGGAAATTATTAGCACCATCGATGTCGTAAGTAAGTACCGCCCGCAAACTATTCAGTAACCCCCGAATACCACCCGTGTCGAGCGATGTCAAGGGAAACTACACATGCTTGTGCTACGAAGAAAGACCACACCGCATTTTTTACAGTAACTTTCAAAAGCTTGCCAAGAGGAAGAGGTTATATGGTCACTCTCCAGGCTTGACCAACAATCACCACAATAATATGGTGTGCTACAACAATTCCAGTCTTCTAGAATTCTCAGCTCTTAACAAAAGGTGAATTACATTGACAAAACAGACCAAATGACAAGAAACACAAGTCGAACAAAACATTCTGATATTAGATGATGAACTCAAAAGTAAGTAAACATAACATCGGAAACAACATTCATCCCATCATCATTCCGGAATTCTCGTAAAAAGCTCAGTAAATCATACAAGATAACCTTTTGAGGCATTCTAGTTACTCAAGTGACACAAACATCATATTTTAAGTATAGGTAGTGTAATAGGGAAAGAGAAGCAACACGAGTTTTCGAACCAAGTATAAGCTATACATGCATTTACAATTTGGATAAACACATTATGAACCCCTACAAGTCATATTATCTCAACTTCAAACCCCCTGCCCAATACCATGCAGGCCGGATTCTTCTACTCAGAAGTGCCAAGAAAGCACCGCAATTTTTTTGACCTAAATAGACCGACCCAATGAATGCGGTCTTTATGTTAACGAAAGAGAAGAAAATGGTAGTCATATGGAGGCTATATTGGTGGTTCAGACTGGTGCCAACCGCCTACCGTAAATGAGAATCATAAGGGTCATAAACTGTAACAGGAACCACCAAAGGCAACTTATCTATATACATGAATAGCCTTCTGAGATTCTCCCGAGTTAGCGTTGCCATGTCAATTACATCCCTGCTGTCCATAAATACCCAGAGATCAGCGGAGTCCACTCCCTTCAGACAGTCGCGGCAAAAGGGGCATGACTGAGATCTTGTGCGCCTGCAATGTGTAACACACATTCTTAGTCCCAACAAAAAATGAGGATAAAGATTTCCTAAACACAAGAAGGCCAAAGCACATAGCAATTTGAAATTGGAACTTTCTAACTTCTGTAGGAGACTAGGAGTACCGTGGTTCGATTCCATCGAACAGGACCAACAGGTTGTAACTCAACTTGAACCTTTAGTACCAACTTCATCCAGGAAAATTCAAGAGGGTAGAAAGCCAAGATTACTGCGGAAGGGAAATAGTCCCACAATTTCAAGTGCTATCTATCCACAAGAATTCTGCCTTTCCATTCCATTTTCATTCATGTAAACAATGAAGCTGAATTATAGCTCTCATTCGTACTTTTTAGATATTAATAGAGGAAAGATATATATACTACCTAATGTCCTAATCCTAAACAAATTCATTCAAACACTTAGACTACTAAAGGACTGCAATTATTCCGGCCCTTACATATACAACAGCTAACTTTTAGGAGAATCCTGACAAAACAATTTATCTAGCACTTCAACTTGTAGTTCCCAAAATACTGAATCAACCACAAACCTTATGGATTCCAGCAAAATCTAAAGCAAAACTAGGTGAAATATAACTGCTCTTGTAGCTGGTTCTTTATGGAAATATCTAAAACATCCAGAGCGGCTGTTTGGGCTGCATTATAACCCAAACAACATAAAGACTATATAACCATGCCAAGCAAATACCAAGTAAACACTGGTGTTTCTGCAGGAGCACCATAGTTAGATCCTATCAAACATGTGTTGTTCCCAACCTAACGCTGGTGAGTCAGGAAAGATGCTGAAAGTTGTGGATCGTAAATAATAATTGTATGGGCCACGGTGCAATGCATCCCAGGAGGACAGGTTATCCAGTAATAAAGATGGCTCACCTCCTTATGATCTAAAAAATAAATAAATCGAAAGCTAACACGGATATGATACTTGTGTCATGCATACGCCAACATAGTATACAGAAAGCCGTTGATTGTTGCAATGGCACAAGATCAAGCTTTCAAGTAAGAACTCAAGCTTAAAGACACCAACTTCATTCAGTTAAGGCACACAGAGCTAAAGATCAAGTTGATAGACCAACTAGATACCAGTGGAAATGCCTGCTCTGTACTGAAACCCTTTAATATATGCTTATACGAAGCTTGCCCCATCAAATACTGGTTTGCAAAGGCTACACTTATTCAGTTGTTGGGTGGATAGAAAAGGTAAGTTGGACGCAAATGGCAGTTACAGGCTTGATGCCCCGAAAATACAAAATCGGGATGTGCCAATATTCGATCTGCATATAACTTGACGACAAATTAGAATTCTTTGTCATCTCAAAACTATTGTCCAATGATGATCTCCACAAACAATATGATAAGTGTAAGTATGGACAGGAAGAAAGGATCATATGTAGAAATCCACATCGCATGCCTTGTTAAATATCAAGCACTCTCAGAAAATCACATCTTCATGGACATCAGCACCAATGAAAACAAAGTTTAAGAATGAGACCTGGTCAGGCCACTGCAACCAACTCTTAGCTGGACATTGTTCCCTAGCCTCGTAGATTTTCAATTAATTATCCCTACAAATAACTGGACTTTGAGAGAAGGATGTCTTGATTATGGACACGAATTCTGAGTTTTGATTTCTAAAAGGAATATGGAAACAGTAACACTATACGAGAGAGAGTTATTATAATAGAGAATACATCTTTTCTTTTCTTTTTAAGCATCAATGGCAAATATAGATGAGGTTTCATTGGGTAATAGTGATAAGGACAATGCAGAATTGCAAACAGTTCAAAACTTCGAATAAAGCTAGCTATTGATCCTATTAAAAAAAGAAGACGATGATGTAGACTACTGGAAAAAAAATTAGGCAGGCACTTGCATGAAGCTACTGAACTAATATCAATTTTCAAAGGTACAAGGACAATAGAGGGAAGTAGAATACCAGTCCCGATAGCATTTCAAGCACATGATGTGGTTGCAGTTGGGCAAGACAATCTTACTATTCATCTCCATGCAAATTCCACATTCTTCTTCTCTTTCAATTTCTATATCTGAATACTGTTTGTGTTCTTCATCTCTTCTTCTGTACCTTTCCATGCATACTGCCTTTTGCCTTTTGTCTTCTGTATCAGTAACACCTCCTTGCAGTTGCACTAAAGAGGGATATATAACCGCTGGCCCACAAAATTCAGACATTAGGAAGGAGGCAATTAGAAGGTGACCAATATTGAAAAACGCGGCTCTGACCAATTGCATAACGCGGAAACCTACCATAGAATTCTCGTACGCTTGCTTTTCTCTCATGGGCACACATAGTTGTGGTGCCATCAACATAAACCTAAACCACAAGGGTAGAGTCAGTAACAAACAGTGTAAACAAAGACTAAAAAACCGATAACCTGAAAGAAGATTCAACCTTGTATATTAAGATTCTGAGCAATCCAAGGGCACCAGCAAGGTGACAGTCTGTCCATTGCACAAGGAAAAGGAACAGGTGTGCAGCAGGACTGTATGACATTCTCATTTGAAGAGATGCACCATCATATTCCCTCGAAAAATCAGACGCCCTGTAGCTTGCAATAAGAACTAGAACTGGTCAGAAAGGTGGAAATAATTAAAAGAATCAGATAAATAAGTCCATTGACATAAAAGGGTGACCCGGCACACAAGGCTACCTCTGGAACTCGGTGGTAATAAGAAATTAGAGCCCATTTGCTTAACTGTACTCATAGGGAAGGGATAAAGTATAGCCTGTTTGTTTATCAGGATTAAAGCATTGGATTGGAGTATAAATCCAAGAGGACCACATATCCTGAATTTGGCTGGAACTTTTGCAGCCAGAATCGTCGGACAATATATCCCACAAACATGAGTGTTATCCAATACTAAAGTGGGCCGGATTACCCGCCGGACTGGGCCTGGTTGAGGCAGACCGCCTTAAGGGGGCTGGAGTGGGACCAACTACTAAGGAATATTCTAGCAGTGGAAGAGACCCACGTGAATAGGAAGACCGACTTGGTAAGCTTATCCTTCAAGGAAGGGACTCCAAATATCTAGGGATAGGAATCAATCTCGGAGTCTTGGTATCTTCAACACGAAGTAAAGAGAACCTATATACAGGCAATCAATCATCAACAAGAGATACACAATCTCATACACCCAAAGCCCTAGTTTCTCTTCTATGACCTAAGCATCAGAGGAGTATTCCGGCTTTACGTTCTTGGAGTCTCGCAGGTACTCTCGCCGGAACCCTAATTAGCATTATTTTCAGAGGCTTGCTTTCCTAAGGTGAAAACCTAACCCACCACAAATACTTTGAGGGATGTGGTATTATTAATCCCTTCACCACTATCACATGAACATATTTATGCAATGGCATTACATGTTCCATCACCATTTGTCGAATCAAACAAATATGGCCATAAATCATATAAACATTGACATATTCAGGCTTGAGAGTCGAGAGCTTAGCACTGTAAAAAAAAGCCAAGGTACAGCCATGAAAATTCATTGGCCAATAATGTAGGAACTATCTATCTTTTTTTTTGATCGGCCAGGAACTATCAATCTTCAGAGCCCATATTTTTCTTTTATCAAATGCCCCCCCGAATGCTCTTCTCTTTCTGTACCATCCAAAAAGTATACCAAGCAGAAACTCCAATCTGATGCCGAAAACACAACTTTAACACTTGAAATTCCACGACCAAAGCCAACTTCCCAACGAAACTAGGTGGCTAAGGCCAATATTGCTGAATTTTTAGGCCACCACCGTAAGTCCCAACTGCCAAGCTTATGCAAAATACTTGAAAAAGTCTGCACCTTTTTGGATTGCACTTGGCCATGTGAACTCAAGTGACCAAAAACCGTTATGAGTAGTTATTGGGTCAAAACAGGTACTACAATTGCTTCCACCAACATCTTATGAATCTCAGAAACACGTACCATAATTTTATGTTTTGATCAAGGAATTTTCTAATGGAGAGAAAAACCATAAGACGCAGACAGAAAACCCCACAAAACCCCAAAAGTAGCAAAATTGATAACATAGGCTCAGAGAAGAAGCAAAACCCTTAAAACCCCAAAAATGGCAAAACAATTCCTTAGCAGAAATGAAACCCTGACAACCCGTTACTACAGGCAAAATACAGAAGCACGCGCGACTTTCGAACTAACCAGCCCTAATTCAAGCACAATTGGAGAGAACTAAAACATACAAATACAAAGACATAAACAGGGTAACAGTGTGCCTAGAGAGAGTATTTTAAACCTCCGAATACTTCAAAATGAAAACATCCAAAGCACCAAAAGTGCAAATTCTCAAAGTTGCAGTCTTTATCCAATCACAATTGAAAAGTGCAACACCCACAAACCAGAATCTACAATCACACACACACACAAGTACACAACCACACAGTTATACAAATACATCTAGAGAGAGAGAGAGAGAGAGAGGATTTTACGAACAGGGTATTGGCGTGCTGAATATCAGCTTCGAGAACTTTGAGAGAATCCTTGAAGGATTTCCCCATGGACCTTATGTACATATCCCCCACCCACCAAAGAAAACCCACAAAAATTGTCCTCAAAAGAAACAAACCCAGTACAGCATCGATCAACCCTCAATCCTCTCTCGCTCTCTCTATCACTCAATCCGAAAGACCCAATAAATGTTCATGGAAACTGCGCCTAAACCCCTCTCTCTCTCTCTCTCTCTCTCTGACTGTAGACTTAACTTCTCTCTCTAGAATTTCTCCTGGATTCTGTACTCTTCTGATTTTTTGGCTTCTTCCAAATGAGTAAAGTTTTCGAGAAGCCACGTGTACTGGAGGTGGTTGCACGCAGTTTTTAAAAATGCTGTAAATACTGCAAATTGGACGTGGAATGCTCACTGTTATCAAACAGAAATGTTAATCGTAACGACGGATTTATAGGGAATTACGCAAGGAAAATTGCGTTTAGATGCATTCCGGGTCCCGAAAAAATCTAGAAAAATATCCATAAATTTTTTAATATTATTTTATGGGGCCCTGTAAAAAAT
>JAOTQK010000012.1:10389851-10404951 GCA_025642025.1 Rhododendron ferrugineum
AAATAATATTCAAAAATTTATGAATATTTTTCTAGATTTTTTCGGGACCCGGAATGCGCCCAAACGCAATTTTCCTTGCGTGATTCCCTGCAACCATTCTCTGCGAATAGCAGGACCCGTTATCAAATTGGGTGTAAAAACATTTTTTTACGAATATCTAATTGAGTTAATGTTTTACCATAATTCTTAAAAAAAATATTTTAAACAAATAAAAACGACTCTGATTATTTTTGTGTAATTCCAAAGTAGGTTCCACTGGGCTTTTTTGGCTCACATCAAAACGGTTTATTTTACTAGGAATTTGGTCCAGAACTTTAAGCACGTTGAAAAAACTTGACTGTTGTGTACTTTACTCAGAAAAAAGAGAGCAAAAATGCTAGAAACACGTCAAAATGCACCTTCATTCGTATATATTCTCTTACAAGTGATTACGAGACCCTCTAACTAGTGTTATGGGTCCTGTTATCTCTTGTGAGAGAGATGTGTAAGTGGGATAAGAGGATCTTGTAGGACAACTGATCTGGCCGTCCATTTCAGTAATGAACGGCTCAGATTAATAGAACCTCGATTTAATTCGAGCTGTCGACGTTAAAATAAATGATCGGATCAGCCGTCCTACGGCTCCTATAATGCGGGCTGCGCAAATTCGTAAAAATGGATGTAACTTTTGACATCTCCCTAGCATTGTTAAGAGAGTGTGAAAACGGAAATTTCGGAATACGTCTATTGTGAGCGCACACACGTTCACACTATATCTCTCTCTCTCTCTCTCTCTCTCTCTCCCCTCTTATCCACTACTCCTACTTTCTTTCTTTGTTCTTTTCTCTTATGATCGTCCAATATCTTTCTTTTTGTCTGCCACTTTTCCCTCCTCTTTCCCTCTACGCCGTACGGGCTCAGATCCAGTCCATTTACTTCGGACTAGTTCGGTTCATTTGAGTACATCCGAATCGTCCAAAAGTGTTTTGAACGGCACAGATTTAAAGAAAGTATTTTAAAAAAAAAAACACCCCTTTAACGGCTCGGATGCACTCAAATGGACCGAACTGGTCCGGAGCAAATGGATTGGATCCGCTCCCACGCAGTACGCACCGTGGATCGCTTCGTGGCATATCCCTCCACTCTTGCCCTTCTTGTTCTTGAGTATTTACCAAACTACCCTTTTTCTCTTTCCCCATTCCTCTCTTTTTTTTTAATGATAAGTCCATTCCTCCTTTAATGGTGGCTGTTTCGGTATCGACTTTTCAACAAAATTTTGTTCATGATAAAAGAAATTAATAATAAAAATTGTTCATTTCGTTCAAAGATTTTGGGAATTTATTTTTTGATAGGGAATTGATATTCACACTCCCTTTTTAATATCCATACTCACTTTTTTGATTGTTTACATACACTTTCAATACTAAAAAATAAAAAAGAGAGTGTGGATAATAAAAAAAAGAGTGTAAATATCAATTTCCTTTATGATATTTTGAAGCTGTTAATTTTTTCCTCAGATACATATTTTAAGTGAATGGGATGAGTGATCATGTCTGTCAACGATAAGTTACTTTTTGGAATATTGTTGGGCGTCCTGCATCAGTTTGCGTGCATCTTAGACTAAATTATTTCTACATGCAGCTCCTTTCGCAATCGTTTCACACGCTTACACGTGCGGATGAGATGGCCTCAAGAATTATCCACAAGAAGAATCGAACATAAGATTTTATGATAGAACAAACACCTAAGTTCTAAGTAAGACTAACAGACCAACCTCTCGTGTTGTCAACTATAAGTTCCTCAATTCTTTTGGGAACACTTATTTGATTCGAGGTTATTCAGTGCTCAAGAGTAATACTCCTCCCTCTGGCAAAAGTGTGTAGGTTCCAATGAATTTGAAAGTTGAGCCCACACAATAATTTTTCCTTATGTTGGAAGACAACAACTATGGTAGATTATCACGTTATCTTCCCATGTTTCTATTTGTCCAATCTTAGTTTAACTTTTTTCTCTTAATTACTACTTTTTTTTTTGGGTAAATAAAAAGGCTCTTAATTACTACTTGTTTGTGTGGTGGGGCAGTCGAAATCTTTTCTTTTAAAATAAGCAACCATATGATACACTTTGCCACCAAATCATTATTTGTTTTACTCTCGTACTAAATATCGAGTCCATCGGCTCTCTAATCCTTTTAAAATTGGAGGATCCTAGCTCCAATCCTATTTCTAACTTGACACGTGGCCACTATTAAATCTTACAGCTGAAATCACTCTTGCGTATGGACTCTTCCTTATCTGGTTGAAACACGCGATAGCCTCTATCCCTTTTCTTCCTTACCGACGACCGGCCATTCCCTTCCCTTTTGTGTCTCCGCCGACAAGCCGCTACCATCATCATCAAACCCACTAAATTGACATTGAATGGAATTTTTGGTTTCAAATTTCCAATTACCACACAGTCTTGTTAATTAGTTACTCCAATAACTGGGTTTATCTTATTCTCAAAAAAAAAAAATCCCAATTACCGGATGGATGTCGAATAACCCTCTTTTTCTTAACGGATCCAATAACCAATCAACTTTTTCAATATAAAAAAACTGTCAAGTTGTCCTATGATAGAAAACAATCCCGATTTATACTTGTTTGAGGTGCCGGTGATAGGGAAATATTGCTATAATGGTTGGGAGTGAGAAGATGAGGGAGGGGCAAAGAGAAAGTTTTCTCTGTGCTCAATCACTTGGGCTTTTAATGTGGCGAATTATTTATAAAAAATTAGTCTTAGGTTCACTATAAGGAACTTGAAGAGTCTCTAATCTACCTCCTAAATTAATAAAGTCTCTAATCTATTTTTAACATTTTATAGTAGGCTCAGTCCACTCTATTTCAATTTAATACTTTTACCCTCCCGCCACATCATCGCTGGGAAGTTGACCGGCGCTGGAAAGTTTGCCGGAAAATTGTCCAGCGCTGGGAAGTTTGCCGGAAAATTTAGGCACTTTCTTATGGTTCTATGGTGCACTTAATTTCATAGTGTTTTAGTGGTTTAGGCATTTTCATTGGGTTTAGGATTTTAGGCACTTTCATTGAGTTTAGAATTTTAGGCACTTTCATAGGGTTTTATGATGCACTAATTAAGTTTCATAGGGTTTAAGTGGTTTAAGCACTTTCACAAGACTTTAGTGGTTTAGACACTTTCATAAGGTTTTAGTGGTTTGGGCACTCTGGCGAACTTTTCAGTGGTGATGTGGCGGGAGGGGTGGTGGTGGTGGAGGGGTGGTGGGGATGGTGGAGGTGGGCTTATTAAGAGACTAGGGACTCTACAAATTATTGAGGTGGACTAGAGACTCTACAAGTTTTTTATAATGGATTTATCACTAAATCTCCTGTAAATTTATTGGCCGTTGAATTTGAATTGAAGGATCCTCCAATTATTGAAGAATTGGAGAGGAGCCCAACTCCTAAATATCATATTCATCAACAGCTACCATATTTTGGTTACCAAAAAAAATTACTACCATATTTTTCGTGGTACGATTGTACTTCTAGTGTCATTTAACAATTAATTACTGTAATCAATTAGAGCTCGTGACCAATTCATATGGACAAACTGGGAAAATAAATTGTTGTTTACCAATCGAGATTAGTTGTAGGATTATTGAAAAATAAATATGGCACCAAATACTTTCTTTTTTGATTGGTGTGCTTAATTATAAGTATTAGGGGCAGGAGCTTTTGTATTTTAAATTATTTTACGCCAATCAATAGGAGAGTGTGTGGAATATTAGGGGCACCTAAACCAACAAGTCAACCCCTTAAAGTAAAACCGTAACTATTCCCTCTAGTTTTGAATCTTTTGATCTAAAGCAGAATATTGTAATTAATGAGGATAAGCGATCCCACTGAAGCATTACTCATTCCCCTTCCGACACGTTTGTAACTGTGAGTTGAATGAGTAAAGAGAGTCATAGTCTTGGAACTGGCAGGAGGTTTCTTCGTAGTTGCACAAACTGACATACACCATAGTACATCTTTCTCGACGCTGAGGACATCCCTTTGCATTTTTAATAAGATTCCAGCCAGAAGCCCGCAAAAAGAAAGAACATTTTGTGAAAGAATTTTTGGGCCTATAAAAAGTGGAATCTGTGCTTTCGTTCTGATGCACATTCAGAAAACACCTAAGCCTCGGGCCAAAACCACTCGGCCGACCCTTGAGTTCTGTTTAGTGATTACTAATTATTTGCCAAGTTACTAAACAAGTTACAAGCTTATGAATTTTTTTTGCTTATTGCAATCGCAAATAAGTAAATGTTAGAACCAAACGGGCTGCCCTCAGCTCAATTTTTTATTGCTATAAGTGATGACAAAGGCTCTGATTTACGAGGTTGTTGGACTCCTTCTAAAATATCAGAGTTTGTAACTTCTTACGCGTTATCAATTTTTATGGGGCAAGCTTATATGGGATTTTACTCCGGTTTTAATTGAGTCTCCGCTAGTGAACGATGTAATTGGTCTCACCGATTTATTGAGATGCGTGTAAATTCGCTCGGACGCTCGAGTAAAAAAAAAAACTGAGAGGATGACAACCACAATTGACTAATGATATTAAAAGTTCAATTAATTGAATCAAACTAGAGGATGACAACCACAAAGAACAGAGCGTGTAAAAGGCACAGGTGTGTCAGTTTGGTAGGTGACATAAACTTAATTGGTTACTGGATAACCTAATAAATATGATAAAATTAAAAAATACCACAATTACATAAAATCAGCTTAATCAATTTGGGAAATGATTTTGCCACTCTCTTCTTTGTTAACACCACTCCCCTGCAAGTGTATTTTTGCACCAAAAATATACTTGCAGGAGAATAACGTTAACAAAAAAGGGAATGGCAAAATCAGTAGTCAATTTTTAAGGTAGCTTAGTTAGAATATTGTGATATGAAATGGAGATGCTTTAACAACTAACAACAACCCAATTATAATACTTGAAATATAGTTTGATCCTTCGTACTTTTTTTAACTCAAAGATACCTTTACTTATAACTATTACTAGATTTGAACAAGCCAAATATTTTATACAATCCCTTATATTTTTCCTTTCTGGACAATGCTAACCACAACCTTTATGGCGATGGGTAACGCGTATCCGAGAAACGCGTTTAAATATCCTTGAGAATGTATTAATATTTGTGAGGTGTATTTAAATTCCAAATTATTTGGCATTATATTTAATTTACATTGTATTGTATTGTTATCCAGCACTCAACACCATCCAAGAGACAAAGCCCGTAAAACACCTAATGGGCTAAACCCAATCACTTAATGGGTCAAAGCCCAAAGCCAATAACCTAACCCTAAACACAACCCCCCAAGACGCCGCACCCTAGCCGCCATCCACCGGAGTCACCATCGCCCACAAAGCTAGCAGAAGCATCTCCAGAGCCACCATCAACAAGCAAGCCACCCCCCAGAAGCCAGAAGATGAAAATCTCCCAGAAGCCACTTCCGGTACTCAACACCTAGTTGTAAGACTGTAAGAGTGCAAGGCTGATACAAAATTTTTAGTGGATGATGGGTTGCCTTTTAGTGGCTGAATAACCATATACTAGCTAGTATGTTGCAATTTACTATAAACTTTTTAGCATGAAGTAATGGGGTGGGTTATGTCGATATAGCTAGTAGTTCTGCCAATTAGAGAGATCGAGCAGTTGTCATCAAAGATATTGCCCGAGATGGAAATAGATGACAATGCCAAGAGAGAGCCGTTGTTACATGCAATCATGTAGTGACACGTACGTGGGTGTGGTGAAGTGTTGTGTCCCCAGCATCAATATTGTTATTTTGTTTAAATTTAAATTCTTATCGGATGGATCATGACAGTTGACATGGACATTCCTACCCTCCCTGAAGCCCATCTTTTTAACGAACTTCATCGCAAAATCCAAAGGGGTAGTTTTCGAACTTTTTTTCTTCTATGCTCTTCCGGCCTTTGTTTGTTAAAACCCAAACCGGATTACGAGTCGGAGATGGAAGAGAGACTTAATACAACTTGGAGAAGTTGTACAATACATGATCCATGAAACGGTCCATGAGAAGAAATGAATAGTCAAGATTCAAAGTGATGTGAATCTGGATCATTCATATGTGAATCTGGATCATTCATATGTGAATCTTGACCATTCATGTCTTTTCATGGACCGTTTCATAGACCGAGGGTCATGTATCTTAACATTTTTGTACAACTTGTTGTCATGCCCATGCATGGACGAGTGGGAGATGTTGAAAAATTGGGTCCGGGTCCGGGACCGTATCGGTCATCCATGTGAGCATTATCCGAGACCCATTTAGATAGAATATCCATCTTAGTATGGGAAAAGTTGGAAGTCTATCGGATTAAGTTTTATAAGGAGATTGGGATTTCTATAATGCATCTAGGATACATATCCCTATATATATGGGTAAATCGCTTGCAGAAAAGACACATCTTGAATCCTTGATTACCTAAATACGGATGGTTCTCTCTCTCCAAGTAGTTCTCTCTCTATCAACCAATCCAAGCTTTTGGGGTGAAACTCAATCCTCTTAGCATTACTTCATTGCAGGAGGTTGTTGCTGTTTTAATATGTGACCCGGAGAACGTAATCCATTCAACAAAAACCCGGTTCGGTTAAAGTTTGAAGGTAACCCGAACCACCTGCTTCCGCATTGTTATTTACCCAATTAAAACTGCCTTATTCGGTGGTTATTACACGGCAATTTGACATATAACGAGGGCGCAATGTAAACAATATATAACGAGTGCGAAAATGGGTGATTCGGGTTACTTCTCGCGAACTTTAACCCAACCGAATTTTGGTGGATGGATTACTTACTTCGGATCACATACTAGCTAGAACAGCAAGAATCTCCTGCGATTGGAGTGATACTATGAGTTGGAGTGATACTATGAGTTTTGAGTATCACCCTCAATTCCACGGCGCAAAAGCTTGGATTGCACTTTAACGGTAGAGAGAGAGAGAGTTTCGTAGAACTCTTTGATTGATATTCTTGTATATTTTTTGTTGTGAATATCATGCAGGAATTTATATAGAAAGAGAAAGCGTCTTGGATGCTATAGAAGTCCTATAATCCTAAGATATTAGGATTACTTCAATCTCTTCTAGCTCTTCTCCAAGATCAGACACGACTCTCTAATAAATGGGTTGACCCGAAATAAATGGGTCATCGGGTCATGCCCACATGGGCAACAGGATTGGTTCGTAGATCCGGGCCCAGATTCAAACATCTCCCACTCGTTTGTGTATGGGCATGGCAAATTGTATCAGAGTAGATGGCACATTCCTACCCTCACTGAAGCCCATCTTCTTAACGAACTTCTCGCAAAATCCAAATGGGTGGTTTTCCAACTTTTCTTCTATATATGCTCTTCGGCCTTTGTTGGATAGGACGGAAAAATTAACTTTCTATGTGTTAATTTACCAAGAAATTTTTAGGATCCACAACATCAACTTTACAAAATGAGGAAATTTTAGTTTTCCTGCAAGATTTTTTGTCAAGAGAACACATACGTATCATTTTCCTATACTTCACATGACTTCAGTTTTCTGAGAATCCATTTCTCACACAATAATTCCGATAAGAGCCTTGGTTGGGGGGTGGGATGCACCCTATGGCTGGCCATTTCATTTCAGAACATTATACGTGTTCAACTAGGAGCAAGAGACTTATATTATGGCCGGTTGAATCTAATGACAAGGAGGCAAGGCAAGGAGCATAGGTTACCACAATGGGCTCTATGATTTTCCCAGGATTGCAGGGAGCAAGCTTCACAAGGTGAAGGAGATTGTACATGGAGCCAGGTCATTTACATGTATCTTATGGATCGGACGGTTGGGCCCTTTAGCCAGGTGAAAAGAAAGCTTTCAACAAAGAACACTGAGAAATCTGACTAAGTACATTTCCTTCAATTGTCCTTCTCTTTCATGCGTTATTGCGTTTTTTTTTGGGTTCTTTTTCGTGTAGTTGTCATGTTTTTGAGGAACGGTATTTAAGGCGTTAATTCATTTACCATGCATATATACAGAAGTTTCTATCATGGTGGTCTATGTTGCTGATACAATTGGGACACACTATATATATCCATAACTTAGTCTCCATTTGCCTGATTCTTAGATGTTTTCTACATCTTACGCGTGCGTGGATCTGGTTTGCTTTGCATACTCTTGAATTTGGTTTTCTTTACACACTCAGCTTGCATATCACGCTCTCGGATGACCTAGAATGGTTCTATGGGTTGATTGCCGGCCATTGTTAGATGGTAGTGTACAGGAAATGATTTGTGTTCTTGCCAATCAAAAAAAAAAAAAAAATGATTTGTGTTCTCGCGTATCAGGAAATGATACGAGTACTTGCATAAGTATATAAAATTTTTACATTTATATATATATTGCCAAGATAACCATGGCAAGCAATCTCTCCATTACTTAGTTAAAGGAAAGAAAAAGTAGTATATCGTTTAACTAGATATATAGCATTGCTACCTCTACCATCAATGGCACCAGCACCAGTACTGCAGCACCACCATACAAGTCTCGACCGACCGAAATAGCTTTATGAATATTCACATGAAGGATTTCACCTGCTTATGTCCTTCCCTCAGCTTTGAATCATCTGAAAAGGAAAAAAAGATGTGTGGGTTGGTATGCTCAGGCCATGACTTACTTTAACGGAAGTTGGATCTCCGACAAATAGACTCTTATGTTAGCGTTTTTGTTCGCCATTTTTTCATACAAGAAAATGTGCTATGCAAACTACTTTCAGTATTTTTTTTGTCTTTCTGAAAACAACCCATTGGTTCGTACATGCGAAAGATGTTTTTGTTTTCAAAACAGTGAGTGTTATGGACTTTCCAATGCTTTTATTCCAAAAACCCGGAAACCAAAATGAAGAAATTAAATGAAAGCAGCATCAGCCAGACAAGATGTCTACGTACCTTCATTGTGAATCCTTCCTTAACATCCAGGTTTCGCTCTTGGAGGGAAGTGGAAAGTCGGCAACCGCGTAAGGAAGTGGATGCACAGAGTTGTTCACAAACGGAAGCCTATGCGCAGCGTAATCATTATCACTGTCATAGTGTTTTCCCTTGTCTTTCTCGAGAGTTTTTAGAACTGCGGCCAATAGGATCGAACATCCCTGCGTATAGGAAAACGTAAAGTAGAAATTTGTGATCTGGTTCATCTCTTGGGCACACATTTTTTGAATTTGAATTCGAGCCTTTGAGTGCAGTTGCTTTTCCAATACAGTAATATGTCCAAGTCTGAACTCAATTTAGACTACGCCACCTAATCTCTTGGGTATACGATTTGAGTTGAGCTCGGTGATGAATTGTTCAAGTTTGGCTAAGAAACTTAACAAGCTTAAGTGTATGTTCGATAAAGCGTATCTTTTGAAAAGGGAATTCAAATGTCCTTTCATTTCTAAAACCCGTCATATTTGACACCTTCAAATTAGTTCAAGATACCTGTGCTAAGACAATCAACAAGCCAATCCATTTGCAGGTGTCGAAATTCGACTCCACGAAATCCTCGAAATCATCAAACCTTCCTGTTGGATCTTCAGGCAAGTCCTGGTGCATGTAGCATTTATACAACAAGTACAATATGGCAAGAAATGAAGATGCAAAAAGATCAAGAACTGGACAGAGAATTCTTTGGAATACATAGATAGTAGGGAAATTATTTACCTTCTCCCAGTCAGAATTTAGGATTATGTCTGATATCAATGCAGTCTCCACCAGAAGAAGCAAAAAGATTGTGACTATATACTTTGCCCCTAATCAAGGTTAACAGACTTATGGCATGAGAGATGAAACCAAAGGAGATATAACCAGAATGTCTTGATTCAAATCCCAAGGCGTAGCTTAAGGCCAGGGGTGTAAACGAGCCGAGTCGAGCTTCGGCGAGCTCGAGCTCGAGCTCGGCTCGTTTACTTAACGAGCCAAAAACTCGAGCTCGAGCTCGGCTCGAGTCTTAACGAGCCGAGCCCTTAACAAGCCGAGCTTAGTCATTTACTAAACAAGCCTCTTTAATTGAGTCGAGCCTCCCTTAACGAGCCGAGCTCCACTCGGCTCGTTTAGTAAACGAGCTGAATACTTGAGCTCGAGCTCGGCTCGTTTACTAAACGAGCCGAGTCGAGCCGAGCCTTAACGAGTCGAGCCGAGCTCGCGAGTAGCTCGGCTCACTTACAGCCCTACTTAAGGGGCAACAGAGATGATCAAGCTGTAAACCCAGACATCCTGAGTTCGACAAATTTTAACTTTTACCTTATTATGAGAAGTTTTCAACAAATTTTACTCCTTTTACCTTACTTTATACATAGAGCTATCTTTCACTTTTGTTCTCTCCTTGATTAGCAAAGCAAGAATGGAGAATACCATTATAGTTTTATTTTTGTTCTTTCTTTTCTTTCAATTTGGTGTTTTGGTTGGCTCATTGCCTTCCTTTGGGTTTGGTTCTCGGGTGGCGTTCGCCGGTGTGCCCGTGATCCGTTAAATCTTTGTAATCTTATTCAAAGATTTATAAAAACAATTTGCTGATAAAAAATAAAGTTACAAAATCACATTGATAGCTTCGACTTGTGTCCTAGCTTGTTTGAGAGCTATACTGCTTCAATATTTGCCATTTTTTGTTAAATAAAGGGACCATCGAGTTTTGCCTTCTCTTTTAATTTGCCTACCAGGCTATTAGTGAAAGTTAAAAAAGCAAGAATATTTGAATTCTGAAAGAAGGGAAAGTGATTAATGCTACTCAAGGTAAGGAAAACAAGTTACATAGACATAGAAACCAAAAAGAAAAAGAAAAAGAAAAAAAAGGATACAGCAGAAAGGCAATGGGGATTTGCAGTTTTTGCAGCAATATGGCCAAGGCATGTAATAGCACATAAGGTGATTCCAATGCCAAGAAAAGCATGAATAAACCTGCAATATTAACCGAGTGGATATCGCCCGCTTTTAGACTTAGCAAATGATTAAAAACATGATAGAAGAATCAGCATAACGAAGAAAAGAAGAAAGGTGAATTTACTTATGAAATTGATTTTGGCATTCTGTCCCACTCCCATGACTATACCATAAAATAGGTAGATGTAACGCAAATAAAAGCTCGAAAAATAGCTTACGTACCATGGAATGGAATAGTTGTGAAAATCGGAAGACGAGCCTTCCATGTCTCTCTGCCAAACTCTAACCATCCACGCGCTATATAAGATCATTGAAATCCCAACAATTCCCATGATTGAGTTCACAAGTTTCAGAAATAATTGGACACAACCCTTCATAGTGTCTTTCATCGGAACAACACAAGAGAAATGAATCAGCTGCAGCTTGGTACTTCAATCAAGTTTGAAAAAAAGAGAAGCAAAAGTTGTGTTTATAAATTAGCAGTAAGGAAACCACTACTTTTCAAGTTGTTATGTGACAGTTTTGGAGCCAATGTTTGAAAAAGGAAGAGAAGATCGCGAGATCAATGATTGTGCAAATGAGGTTAAAGTTGGGGAAATTTCCTAGAAACTGCATATGGTCTGCTTGTTCTGTTTTTGTTCCCCTTGGGATGGTTCATTTTCAAGTTTCTGTTTTGTTTATTGCTGGTAAAAGGTTTTTGCATTTTGACGTTTTTGTGATGGAAAATAGGTGAGTGGACCCCTCTCGTCTTTTCTGAAAACAGATCAATCGTCCGAGGCAACGGCTACCATGCCCCAAAGCAGTATTGGGGCATCATTCCCCTGTTGAAGTATAGCCTTTAGTTGAGGTAAGTATGTCTTATTTTGTGGTAAGCATACCTTATTTTGAAAACACCAAAAAACGTTGAAGTACAGCCTTTAGTTGTGGTAAGTATGCCTTATTTTGTAATAAGTGTCAACATAAAATATGGTAAAAAGAGTCAGTGTTTATGGTAAGTATAATGACTTTTTTTGACTGAAAAAACGCAAAACCACCTTACTTTTTTTAAGGTGGTTTTGATCCAAGGGCCCAAATTAACCTAAAATCTGATCTAATGGTCCATATTAAATGGGGACATGATGCCCCAATACCACACTAGGGCATCATAGAAATTTTGATCGTCGATGAACAAGATTTCTTGGCAGGGTTGATATTCTCGATAACTTTTAAGAGTGAACAGTTTTAATCACATCAACATGGGCTCGAGAAGATCAGGATCCTCCATTCCCTTTGAGGAACTGAAGAAGATAAATTTTATTCTAATTTGGGAGAAATGGGATGAGACTAGTGAGGTTTGAACCCTCACCTGGTGCAAGAAGTATAGGACGCCCACCACTTGACTGTTAATCCATTGGTCACATTTGAAGTGAGATAACACTCCCGACAAAAAAATTGAAATTGAATAAAACTCTGTCATTTTAAAAGTTTTCTTTTTTTAAAACACTACATTTTGTGATTTTGATAGTGAGGACTTTTTTTTTTCTTATACTTAATTAAATTCTGAATTTTATTTTCAATATACTTAATAAATATTCAAAAGTTCATTTTTTGTCGCATTTTTTTCCCCTTAGTTCGGCCCCCCTCCTAGGTATACATTCTAGCTCTGCCCCTGGTTCCAACTTATAACGGCTAAGTAAAATCATATTAACAGCTGAGGATATTTATATACTGTTAAAAGGATTTTGTCAATGAATTCTTGTCCTTATTACATATAACCAGCTTAATGGGTGTACATTTTATAAGTACTTATTGTATCGCTAACTTAATTAAGATTTAAGACTACACAGGTACTACAGTAATTTCAATAGCTAATTAAAATCAAGCTTTTAATTAGTTGCTCTACTAACGTTACTAGTATTGTATTAAATTATGGGGAATGAACAAAACAACAGTTGCTGTGGTGTAGTGGTTATCACGTTAGTCTTACACACTAAAGGTCTCCAGTTCGATCCTGGGCAGCAACACTTTGTTTTTCATTGATACCAATTTCATGGTTTTTGGCATGCAAAATGCTCGTGTAAAGTTTTGCTTCCCCGTAAGTGACAGATTACAATTTTTGCTTTTTTTCAAACTCACGGGGAGTGTGAAAATCAATTCAACGCATCTCTATGTTAACAAAAACTTGTTTAACACATCCCTCCTACTAAAAAAAAAGTGACAGATTATTAATATCACTTCATCAACAACAGGTAATATCACCATTCTATAGCAACCATCAAGGGTGCTGACCAAATCCAAGATGTAATTTATGTATACAATATATTAAGCACGTGTATGAAACACAACACGTTCTCTTTTGTTTGAAAAAAAAAAGAGAGTAAAACATCTCACAATAATTCACATCAACCACTAAAATTCTCTCCTTGTCAAATTAGTTTCTCACTTCTTTCAAACTCTCCCACGATTATCATCGGTTTCAGGTGGGGGAATCCTCGCGGTCTAGCATTAAAGTGGAGGCATGTGAGACTATGATAGGCAAATACTTTGAGAGCTGGGTCTAAGAGTCATTGTGAGGTGGCTTCTTCTAGTTGTGTTGCTTCCGTTGCTAGTTCTGAGAAGGTTGAGGACCAAGTTGGTAAGGTGTTGGATCAACGTGCACCTACTACTAATGTGAAGCGGCCTCGTTCTACAGAGTATCGTCAGTGCAAGAAGAAGGTTATCATGGGTTGAGACTTTCTCCTTGTTAACCGCAACTGTCTTCTGGGATCGGATATGGGTAGGAAGTTCCAGTTCTTCCATATGCCGAGTCTCTCAGCTGTTGATGTTGAAGTTAAAGTGAAGGAGTCCTCTTCTGTAGTTAATTGTCTTGGCATACCCGAAACCCTTATGCCTCCAGAGGTTTGTATTGGTGTTCAAGACATCGATGTGCCGATGGTTAATGTGTCAGACCCTCTTAGCCCTCCCCAGATGGGATCCCTGTCCAAATGTGTATTTGTTTCCCCAATGCCTGAACCTCGACACTTTAGCTTTGAGGATTCCTCGTCTGATCGGGTTGGAGATGTTCTCTAGGACATTGTTGTCGGACCTCAGAATTTGCGGTCTAAGAGGATTATGGCTTTGTGGTGATAGCGATAAGAGGTCTGTGACCCTACAACTGTTAAGCTTTCCGGCAATCAGAAAAGGAAGAAGATAGACAATGTCAAAGCACGTAGTGACAAGGCTACACAAAACCCCACTCGGAGAAAGCGTAAACAGGAAAGGGTTATTGAAGATAGCTGTGTCAAGCCTCACACTTACTATATCCCTCAATGTCGTGCTTTTACATTGATTTATTTATGTCTCTTGTTCCTTATCCATGTTTTGTAGATATAATTGTTTGTGTTTGGCGTTGATGGCATGACTTTTATTGTGTTTGATTTTATGGGGTGGTTCGATTGGCCTTGTTTGGTTGTTCGTTTTTGTTGGGTCTTTCCTTAGTTTTGTCGGGTTGTTTTGTGCCGGCTAGTGTGTGGGGTTGATTGTATGGTTGTTGTCGTGTGGTTGTACCGGTTTATTTTGTATCTATGATAAGTATATGATTTCTAAAAAAAAAAACTCTTCCACACAATTCCCCTCACAATTAAACATTTGCTTTTAATACAGTTTTTACATTTAATGATAAATCGTACATCCAAAAGGGATAAATACACAACAAATTTTGTTTGTGCTCCCTGTGCATGGTACGTGTACCGCGCTTATAATTACTGAAATTGTGGAGAGCATATGTATATATGATCCCAAAAGTACATGATGATCTACAGTTCTAAGGTTGTGAAAGTAAAAACGATAGTGAAATCAAATTTTTTTTCTGCCATTCGTTAAATCTAATCTACTCTATCCTAAGGGACTTGGGAAGGGGGATGAGTGCTTACGGAAATCGAACCCTGCTCATGTGCATGAGAGTATAAGAGAGGCACCAACTGCACTCTACTCTACTTGCAATCAATTATCTTGATACCACGAAATCCTTTTCAAAAAGTGTTGATAATGTCATTACTATTTTTGATAATATCAAAAGCCAAGCTTAAGACTTAATTGCAAGAAAACCCCCTAAACTATCACTTTTTGGTAACTTCACCCCCTTAAGTTTAAATTTGAGCAACTTCACCCCCCTAACTACCAAATTCGAGCAACTTCACCCCCTCCC
>JAOTQK010000012.1:10469767-10484382 GCA_025642025.1 Rhododendron ferrugineum
CGGGCAAGTCCCCGAGGCGTAGCTCCGAAAATCCTGGGATGAATTTCACGACCTCGTTTTCCCGCCCAGCAATGTCTGATTTGCACATTAAAATATGTTATATCCTGTAGTACTCACTAGTCAACCAAATTATCTCAGGCGAAATGAGCAAATGAGTTAAACCCAAGTCTTCGATTCTTGAGGAGAATTTTGATGCTATGTTGACCTTGCTATGTATTGGTTGTTTGTTTTGTTAAGAGCATCACCAGCTCTTACCCTTTTTTTCACCGGTAGAGATTTGGGTCAAAAGCTTGATCGATTTGGATAAGACATCTCCAATACTAAACCTATATTTGTACCCAAATAGCAGAGACCGTCCTCTACAATCCAAATCTCCATTGTTGAAAAACTGGATTCTTTTGCCATGTAAAGAAACAATCATAAAATTGAATGAGATTTTTATTAGAAGATATACCAATGTTAAAGATTTGGTATTTGGCTTAAATAGGAGTTTTTTCGGCAAAACAGGCCCCCTCACGTGTAGTCAGACTAATGGAGTTGCTCTATTAGGGAGTTAGTATTCCATTAGGGAGGGGGCGTGTTGAAGGTATAAATAATTCCTATCAGCTGTTAGAGAGAGGTATAATTAATAAAGTTGTTCTATTAGGGAGTAACGTTAGGTGCCGTGAAATGCAGAGGTTATTCGGTGCTTTGAAGTACTGTTATATGGTGCTTCACACCCTTTTTCAATCACAAATTGAGATGAAATTAACAAATTTCGTCTTAAACACTACATTAATATGTGATGCAAAAGAGACATGGGACACCATGCGCCAATGCGAAAGTCTAGATCCTGACCTTTACCCATGGATTGCCATGTCACGGGTCGATTTATGGACCCAATTTGGCTCACATCAACTATATGCCAGTAAACCCACAACATCACTCTGTTGCTTTATTTGGACCACATAGTACCATTGCCACAGCTGGTAGTCAAGTCATTAATTACTGAGGCGCAAATGTGTTGTGGAAAATTTATTCAGTGCCACGAGACTCCTCTTTATCATCTTATACTGATATATAATTAAGTCAAAAACAAATATTAGTATTTGGTGCTAGCTCCTGAATAGTTCCTTCCAACTTTGTTCGCATATGTAGAGCTCACAATGAATTAATTGAGTTTCTCATAAATGTGTGGCTAAGAAGAGTATTCGGAATTACTTGATATAGGGGCGGGTATGGTAGAATTTAAAAGTTCCCAATCAAGTATGAGACATGTAGGATGATTTTGTGATACTTGCTTCCCAATCCCCGGACACATCCTGTACCCAACGAATGTGAATATATATATACAGTCCTGATCAAGTCCGCATCTCTTATGGTTCGGACCATCCGGACCTCCCATTTTTCGATTGAATTCCGATGATCTGAGCCGCTCAATGTGATCAGAACGTGATTTTAAAGATACCCGCGAGAAATCACCAAAAAAAATGACTAGGAAGGACTTCATCCGAACAATTTTTTATTGAACGGTTCAATAAAAAACTGCTCAAACCAAGCCCTTCCTGGTCATTTTTTTGGCTGATTTCTCGTAAATACTAGGGGTGAGCAAAAAATCCGTCAATCCGCGAATCCGGTCCAAACCAATCCAAACCGAAAAGTTTTGTTCAGTTTTTTAGTAGTATAGTTTGGTCATGGTTTAAAGAAATTAGAATCCGCGTTAGATGGTTTGGTTTGTGGATTCACGTTCACGGTTATGATTCCAAACCGATCCGAACCGTATAATATATATAGTTTAATTATGATTCACCAAATAAATATGGGAGCCTTAGTCAACTAATTTCCCGATTTATTGGTCCTATTTAATTCACCGCAATATTTTGTTTTTTTCTTCTCCGCCAAGATAATTTAGACTAAACTTTTATATAAAACGGTTCACAATCCTTTCCTAATTTCCTATGATTATTAATTTATTATACACAAAAAACATATTGGATCACCAGAAGTCAACTTCCACGCCCCAATTCCTAAGTTTCTATACATATAAAACCAATTCCAATATCTATTCCTATAATTCCTTCACTACCAAGACTAATTACCCTATTACTTTTTGAAGATAATAGCTTAGTTCAAAGCAAATCGTGGTTTAAAACCAAAACCAATCCGCATTTTAATGGTTTGGAATGGTTTGGTTTTATGTCTTTTGTGGGTTGGTTTGGTTCTCCAATTTCATAATCCGTAGGTATTGATTTGGTTCTTGATTTACTATAAAACCGAACCAATCCGAACCATGCTCACCCCTAGTAGGTACTCTTAAAACCACGTTCCGAACACATTGAGCGGCTCGGATCATCTCAAATCAATTGGGAAAGGGGAGGTGTGGACGGTTTGGACCGTAAGAGGTGTGGACTTGAACATTTGTGTGTGTGTGTGTGTGTGTATCGTGGCGGTTCCGGGGACCCTTAAAAAAACTTCTAAAAAACCCCCCCAAGTTTTCGATCGAATTTTGATGATACGAGCCGCTCAATATAATTAGAAAGTGATTCTAGGGGTACTCGCGAGAAATCAGTAAAAAAAATAACAGGGAATGGCTTCATCCGAACAGTTTTTTATTGAATTTTATTGAACGGTTTAATAAAAAACTGCTCAAATCAAGCTCTTCCGAGTTAATTTTTTTGAACAATTTCTCGCGGGCACCCTTGAAATTACGTTCTGAACACATTGAGCTGCTCGGATCATCAAAATTTGATCGGAAACTATGAGATTAAGATTTGGGGGGGTTTTTTTAAGGGTTCCCGGAACCACCCCATATATATATATATAAGGACGGATGTATTAGATTAGGGGTTCAAGCAAACCCTCTCGGTCAAAAAAATGCAATGAAAAAATATTTTTTTTACAGATAAATTTAATCTTTTTAGTACTGTTGGCACCAGGTCAATCGTGTGGAGCTAAAATTTTGACCCGGTGGAGCTAAAATTTAACGACATACTGTATTCAATTACATTTGGGTGACTGAATATTAATAGCCCAATAAAACAAAATAAGCTCAGCCTAATAATGAAGCTATGATTGAACGATAATTTTGCGAAGAACATGATGTTAAGTACTCCCTCCGTCCCATTTTGTTATTTGTGTCATTCTTTAAACGCTTATATGTCACAATTTATAATGTTTTTCATGATTTTGAAAATTTTGTATTATAGACCTAATCGAGAACTATCAATCAAGATCCATATTGCATATTTTTAGAGATCCATATTACATATTATTAAAGATTTATATTGAAAGATATAAGCGATTGAAAAGTGACACGATTACCAAAAGATGACAAAAAAAATGGGACGAAGGGAGTAGTTTGGATGATGAAGCTTGCTTTCAAATTACAAAGAATCGTCGTGAGATACTGTAAGATACTGGTTATAGGTTGAAGTTTTTTTTTTTAAAAGTGGAGTATAATCTATATGTATTGTTTTCATTTGAACTTTTATATATATCATCAAGTTAGAGTATATTTTTTGTGTAGAGCTTTTATCATTAGCACCTTATATATTTTTGTTATCGCTGAACAAAATTTTTGGAGCAACATACTCCTGCTCATAGATGGTATATTTTAAAATTTATAAAATCTTTTGGGTGTGGATGATATTTGTTTGTGACCTTCTACTCTATTTTCCATTTAAGTGGAACCTTTTTACATGCCCTGCCATTCTATCTCCTTCGAGTAGTTTGGATCTACGTCACGTAATACACAGATGGATGCGGGAGCACGGGCGTGAGCGTAAAAGCGTATTTCAAAACCTCTAAACTACTAAAATTTCTTCATGTGAGAATTGAGAGCGTGAGTTGTCTTCTTTCCTCTTGCAACTCTATATATTGTTGAGTATATGTAGTGTGTAAGGTGTGGAAAGAACAGAGAGTGGGTAAGGCATGCAGAGTGTGTGAACAGAGAGTAGTAAGGCATGCAGAGTGTGTGTGAACCTTTGTCTGAAAAAGGGCTTTCATGATTTGTATTTGAGTCATTTAATACAAAGTCGGAGTTTTTCCTGTCATATATTGTGTGTGACTCCCATGAAGCACAACATAAGATTTCGAGATGAATAAACCGAATATACCCGATCGCTATTGGCAAACAGGTATGAGTTCTTGTCAATATCCATATATTTATCTACTGAGGTCCCGTTCCGTTAAGGTTCTCATTTTTTAAGCACTTATTTTTCGTTCTACGAAACATGTCATTCTCTTACAATACATCACCTTTAAACCAAAATATAAGTATACTTATTTATTTTCTTTATCGGAACCTGCTCAAGTATGAACATATCTAATAGTATAGCACCCAAAAATCTCTTACCATGGATTCCAACAGTTTCCCTTATCAGATCAGTGTAAAAATGAGCCGAAAGACACATAGCATCCGCGGTCACTAACGGAACCCACGGAACCCCCATCTCCTCCGCCAAACCGCCGGCAAACCACAAAAACGCATCCGACATGACGCACCCAATCCTCCGCCCTGTCTCCGCCTCGGCCGACTTCAAAACTCCCTTGAGGGTTTCCCCCTCCTCGACCACCGCCAGGTACAACCTAGCCGGCTCCTCCGGGATTCCGGAGAACACTTGTCCCTCCGGCACCCCATCCGGCACCACGTACGGCTTTACGTTGCCGGGCACCTTTTTAGCTGGTGAGAACAGGGTTTCGATGGATTTAGGAGTGCTGAAGAAGGAGAAGGTGACGTCTGGGGCTTTGGCGGCGAGGTGGCAGACGAGGCCGAGGAAGCAGCCGGGGTGGCTGGCGAACGGGAATGGCAAGACGGCCACGTGTCGCTCATTTGACATACTACTAGTCATCGTTAGTAGTGAATTTTTTTCGCAGCTACGCCTTGCTCCTTTGGCTTAGAGTGATCGAGTGAGAAAAACAGAGATAAAACAGTTCAAACTTCAAGTCAAAGAGTTCTGAAAATAGAGACACTGAGACAATATGGTAGGGAAAATGCTGCAAGCGGATAGGAGACATATTTAATAATCAGACAAACATATAATATCTCTTTTTCTTTTTCTTTTTGAATCCATAGATGTCTAACCTATTTCTAAGATGATGGGAAATGGGTACCGCTAAATGGCAAATGGGTACGTGGGGTAAACCTAGATGGCATCAACCGCTACTCCAAGAACTCACGCTCCTAGCGAGAATCGAACTATCACTTGTCATGTGAAAGAGGTGAAAAAATATTATTTGACTACAAGTCCGTTGGCGGGACATGGAGTTCTATGGTGTGATAATGTGGTCCTGTAGTGCCTTTAAAATCCAGGTAAAAAGGACGTAACTCTGCCAGTTTTTTCGAATTCGGCTACACAACCAACTTTATGTTTGAGTCCCACAAGCTTTCAAACTCTAATTCTAAATTTCTAGAAGTTTGAATTTTTTTTTTTTTTTTATGTTTATAAGAGAGGGGAATATGGGAAAAAAAATATCATTCTATGCTTTTGGGGCACTGTCACGTGGTACCCCAAATTCGTTTTCCACCATATGCATGTCTTTTAATACATAGAATGAGACTAATGCTAGTGTTGTGCCCATTCGATATACGAGGCCGAAAAAACCAATGTGATTTTTTTAATCTTGTGCATTGAATGGAAACAAATACTAGTTATTAGTGAAACAAGTGTTCCAATGTAATTTATTTTTTTTAATCTTGGTTGTTTAAGTTGTACTTCATCTTCGTATTAATATACTAACCGGAATGACCTTGTTTGTAAATCAAAAATAAAAAATCTCTGTTATAAAACTAATATAGATATACGTCACGCTAAGGAGATTCACAAAGATCACGATTTTTAGTTAAAGCGTGATAAAAAGTGGTGCTTAAATTTTTTTTATCTCAGTTTAAGTCCAAAGCTGAGATAAAAAGTGGGTTTTAGCACGGAATAAAAGACCTCGCTCTTGCGGCGAGATAAACGAAAAACAACTTCATCTTTGCGGCGTGATAAAAGATTTTAGAGCAGAAAAAAATGAGATAAAAGATCTCATCACTCTTGTGACGAGATAAAAGAGAAAAGACCTCACCCTTGTGGAGTGATAAAAGATTTTAGGGCGGAAAAGAATGAGAGAAAAGATCTCGCTCTTGTGGTGAGACAAAAGAGAAAAGACCTCACCCTCGTGGCGTGTTAAAAAGAGAAAAGACCTCACCCTTGTGGCGTGATAAAAAATTTTAGGGCGGAAAAGAATGAGATGAAAGATCCCGCTCTTGTAGCGAGATAAAAGAGAAAAGACCCCACCCTTGTGGCGTGATAAAAAATTTTAACGCGGAAAAAAGTGAGATAAATGATCTCACTCTTGCAACGAGATAAAAAGCCTACCCATTTAGGCGCGCAGTCTGAATTTTAACGTGGGTGAGTTGATACTCGTTTAGGTGGGTTTTGAAAAGTTATGTGAGGAAAATGATATCGTTTAAGGACTTTGAAATGTTTCTTTTTTCTGTTTTTTACAAAAGGTAAGAAGATAAACCCTAATTACACTCATCCCAAAAAATCTTTACGTTTCATCTTCATCTTCACGCCCAAAAAGATCGATCGAGAGAGAGAGGGAGAGAGAGAAGGCAAATCCCACGACTAGGTTCCACCAGTGCCCAGTTGTTTCTTCGACAAGGGTCGGGCTAATCCACTACTGCCCGATTTTCACGTGGGTGAGCTGTGATCTTTATGGTTTATTGTAGTAGTGAAACTTAGTTATTTCGGATGCTTTCAAGTGTTTGACACATTAGGTAAAAAAACAATTATATTATTATGGCTTAGCCTTGTCTGTAAAGGATTAAAATCCAATTGTAAAGCCAACATTCAAATTGAAATTCAATATAAACACAAAATTCATGTGAAATGTTTAGTTTGTAAAAAAAAAAAAATCTAAAGTTTGTCCATAGTGTTACAATCTGCAGGTTATGATAATTTTCATAAAAATACAAAGCACACACTATAATAAAAAACACTATTGTCTACTAAATTTACCAGCTAAAATTAAATTTTTTGCCCCAAGGAAATCCTTTGGTGACCAACAACTAATTTTGATTGGCAAAAGATATGTTGTCATATTTTTAAAAATTTTTAAACAATGTTTATATATGTATTTTTATATACTTTAATATCATGTTAATTAGTTGCATTTTAAAAAATTTAGCAAATTTTATGGAAAAAAAAAAAGTTTTCTAACTTTAGGAAGTAAGTATAAATATTTTTGTTTTTCTAATATAACAGAAGTTTTTGGCTAGCTTAGTAGTAAGGGCTTGGGAAGTCAACCAAGGGGTTCGTGGGTTTGAAACTTGGCAATGACAAGAAAAAATGGTCTAATAAGTACAAAGAAAAGATCACGCGCAATGATTTTCCATCTCAGTTTATGGTGTGATTATTTTGAACTTTCAATCTCGGTTATAGACCGTGATCTAAAGTGACATACAATCATACCTGAAAAAGAGAAATGATCACGCTCAAGGGAAACAATCACGCCTTATAACCGTGATGAAAAAGAAACGATCACGCCTTTTGGCAGTAATTGTTTCTTGATAAGCGCGTAAATGTTCACATTAGCGCCTCCTAATTTATCATTGCTAAGTCTTTTAATTTTATTACTTGGTGTTTTAATTTTTGTGTTGAAGGTATTTGAAGGATTTAATAAAAGAATATGCAAAATAGAAATATTAAATGGTGTTCGAAGCTAGTCCATTTGGAGATGAATATGGAGTGAGGAGTTTAGCACTAAACTTAATTACTCCAGCACACGGACATGAGTACTGGTGAACATAACTTGCAAATCAATTGGGTGGGCCGAATGTTTATTACTCCATGGTGATTAACTGGCGGGGCCAAGTGAAAGAAAGGAGTCCCTCTTTTCACACCACACTGACACACCCACCCTCACCCCCCCTCTGTTTTCGGTTTTTTTTTTCTTTTTTACTTTGATTAGTTTTTTTTTGTTTTGTTTTACTTTTAGGACTTTACTGTTTTATTTTTTGTACTTTTACTAGTTTTTTTTTATACTTTTACCAAAAACATAACTTATACTAACATAACTTGTACTAATTTTAATTAATAAATGAATAAGTAAAGCTTCTAAGAATGGATTTTCCCATAATCCATTATGAATACTACATTTTATAGACACAATGTGAAAGTCAGTCATGGAGAAGGTTTTTCATTATCCATTTGGAATTATCAGATTATGGTAGGAATAAACAGACTAAACAACCCATTTCCTTTTTCAGAAATTCGAAAATTGCCATCTGCTCATCGAACCCTATCCTATGGAATTACTAGCTCTTGCGTATTTTTTATTTTATTTTTTGTTAAACCACATGTGTATTTTACACAAAAATTGTCCAAAAGCCCTAAATGTTTATTCAATTCCCCGTTAGTTAACATCTCCCTTTCTCTTTCCTTTTTCATTTTTTCATAAACCATAAACTTTATCAAGTCACCCTAAAAAAATAAAATCACTAAATAGACAGATGCTGGCATTTGATTTTATTTGATTTTATTTTTGGTAGTCACTGTCGTATATATATTATCTTAATCCTTGGCAAGTTTCTTTGGAGTTAGTTAAAAAAAAAATTTAACTCTACACTAATTGTCCCTAATTAATAATGCAAGTCGGTTAACACTTCACATTCAAATGTTGCCACACTTCAAAGAATGCAATAGTCTCAGATTTAATTGAACAATAGGATCTATGAACTTCTAATCATCAGATAACAAAGGACACAAAACAACAAACTGAAATCAAAAAACTAATCAAAAGCTTCATACTACCACAACCCAACGGCGCCAAGAGCTCCACCTCCTGAACGAATCAAACACTATATGAATAACATCGTGTGATTACAACCGATCTCACGACACACTGCTTGATACTTCTCACAACTAACTCAAGACCGATTGTCGCCTACTGCCATCTGATGCTCAACCTTGGTTGCACGGAAATTGACCCAAAGCCCTAACTGTTTGTTAATTAATTAATTCCCCATGGTTAACATCTCCCTTCCCCTTTCTTTTTCTTTTTATCAAGTCACCCTGAAATAGTAAAATCCCTAAATTGACAAATGCAGGCATTTCATTTCAATTTGTTTATTGTTGTATTGACGTACATACATAATCTTAGCACTTGGCAAGTAATTTCTTTCAAGTTACTTCAAAGAATTTTTAATTGTGAATGAAGGGGGTGTTTCCGCTCAGCGTTAAGTTATGAACTATAAGAAGTAGTTCATAAACATCGAGTTGTTTCCACTAAATTATAAATTGTAGAAATTATGTTGAGTTGGTAGCAGAAAACTTGTTGGATGTTTTAGTATAGTGGAAACAACTTCACTTTTGACAAAAAGGTATTAGTTTAGTATGAACAACTTCACAAAAGGGACAAAGCACTAGAAATAGGCCAAAAAGCCCAAATAAATCAATGAAGATCTCCTCACATATGACTGAAGACTTATTTTCGACTACTCATTTAGATATATAATCCATGTGAAGCACGCACGCATTTCGTTTTATATTACATTTTGTAGTCACCGTCGTACATTTATTATCTTAATAATCCTTGGCAAATTTCTTTCAAGTTACTCCTACGAATTTTTAATTCGGCGCACTGATTGTCCTTAATTATTAATTAATAAAGCAAGTGGCATGGGTCTCTTCACACTTTACCTTCAGATGTTGCGACACTTCAACGAATGCAACAGGCTCAGATTTAATTGCACAATAGGCTCTATCAAATTCTAATTAGATAACAAAGGTAATAAAACAACAAAACAAAATCAGAAAAATTAACAAAAACTCCACACTACCAGAACCCATCCCAACGCCGAGACCTCCACCTCCGGGAAGGAATCAAACTTTAACAATAACATCGTGTGACTATAATCTACCTTTCTACACAATTGAGACTCCTCACAATTGTCTGGAGACCGATTATCGACTACTCCTTTGGATTAGTCCATCTGATGCTCATATTTGGTCGGCAAAAATTGCCCCAAAGCCCTAAATGTTTTATTAATCCCTCATAGTAAACATCTCCATTTCTTTATTTTTTTTTTCCATTTTTTCATAAAGCATAAACATTAGCAAGTCACCCTAAAAATGTAAAATCCATAAATAGACCCATGCAAGCATTTAATTTAATTTTTTTTTGGAGTCATCGTTGCACATATATTATAGTAATTCTTGGCAAGTTTGTTTGAAGTTACTTCAAAGAATTTTTAACTCCACACTAACTGTCCGTAATTGATAAAGCGAGTAGGTTCACACTTCATTCAGATGCCGTCAGCACTTCGAGGAATGCAATAAGCTGAAATCCAATTAATACACAATGGGCGGCACTTATGTGTGGTCTTCGGTTAGATTCTTTTCAATTAGAGGGATTGGATCTCGGACTGGGTAAAGAATTATTCTTAGTTGATAGGAATATGATGTCGTTCTCCTTGTTCTATTTGTCTTTGTATCTCCTTTCAAAGATTAATTAATGAAATTTTCTTTGCCTTTCAAAATAAAATTAATACACAATGGGCTCTGCGAAATTATAATCAAATACCAAAGGACACATAACAACAAACTGAAATCAGAAAGATCAAAAAAATCCACATTACCACAACCCAGTCCAACGCCCAGAGCTCCATCTCCGGGAAGGAATCAAACACTTTAATAACATTGTGTGATTACAACCGACCTAACTACGCAGTTGAGACTCCTCACAATTGACTCAAGAGTGGTTGCCGACTACTCTTTTAATACGTAGATGACCAGGACGGGGCTTTGATAGGAGCCAGGCAAAATGCTATAATTGTAATGACTACGGTCATTTTAGCAAGGGCTGCAATGTGGACGTTCAGTGCTTTAATTGTCTCAAGTACGGACACTATGTCTAGGACTGTATGGAAAAAGACGAGGTAGACGGGCAAGTGAATATGGCAGAGACAGGTGATGCAACGGTACTCATGGCTGAGGTTATCATGGGCAAAGACGAGTGACGAGATATTGACGGGTAATAAGGTTTAAGGGGGATGCAGTGAAATAAACCTTATTACTGTGAGTGAAAAGTGGGGGTGCGCACAAATCTAATTTGTAGGCTATTATATGAGTTTGTTGTTGGGAAAAATATACGAAATTTTCCACAAGTAAATCACGAAGGAAATAATAAAAACTGCAGCAAATAACAGTTCAAATGTGCAAACCACAAGCCAAACGAACACAAGAAATTTTACGTGGTTCCCCCAAAGTCGAGGTACGTCCACGGGACAGAGTCCAATTCCACTATCAACAAACAAGGACGGAGCCAGGAATTTCACTACGCAGGGGCGATCGTACATGCGAGAAAAAAATATAAATACACATGTATAATAATGTAAATACATTAAAACTCAAAATAACGTAAATACATAAATCAGTTTAACTAATGGGATCGATCTTGATGAATGTGTCTTGTTTTTTTTAATTGTTCACAACTGGACTAATTCGGTCCAAGGACTTTCATGTTACTTGATTTTACCGGTCAAAAAACAAAGAATTAGAAGTATAGAACAACAATTGGGGAAAGACATCTACAACTTAGATTTCTCCAAAATTAATGAGGGTTTCCAAAATCTATTCTCCTCTGTTGCTATTTTCTCGAAATTACCTTTGAAGTCTTAACAATTGAGGATGTTTGTGCCAAGAGAGAGGGAGGGGGTTTGGTGTGCCATAGAGGTTTTAGAGCAAAAAGAAATAAAACTGTAAAATACTAAACTCATCTACCGAAAGGTGGAAGTTTATTACTTGAATATTCACAATATTAACCTTCTAGTTTTATGTTTTGTTATATTTTAACCCTTTGCCTTCAATAATTAATGTTAGTATTCTCGTATTTCAAAGATTACTATTATATTTTTTTTTCAAAATTCTACACAGGGGCGAGCCTATATACTTTCATAAGAATTTATTTATTTTTACATGTAATAGTAGTGTTTTTTTTTTCTTTACAGGGGCGACCACCCTTACTGGCCCCTCCCTGGCTCCTTCCCAGTCAATAAAGGTTCTTACAAATGGGTTTTACAAAGAAATACAAGATCTCACAAACACCCTAAGGTGTATCCAACAAATACAACAACCAAAAAGAGGAATGAACTCTTCGGTTAAAAATGTCTAGAGAGAGAAAAAGAGAAGGCGGTGTCTTAATTTGGTGGAAAGGAAGATGGTGGATGGATTCTGGTGCTCAAGAACCATAGGGTGCAAAGGAGTGACAAGTCTGGTAAGGAGACTTTCACACTGTTTGTGGACAACATTCCAAAGAGCAAGGATCAATAGTGGCTGTCGAAAACATTTAAGATGTTCGGAGTGGTCAAGGATGCATTTATTCCTAGGAAAAGAAGTAAATGCACGGGGAATAAATTTGGGTTTGGGAGATATGATTGTCAGGTCTCTAAGGGAATGGCAGTATCAAGAATAAATGGAGTCTGGGTGGATAATATGAGATTGTTTGTTAAGGAGGCTTGTTTTGGCCAAGATGAGGTAAGGTTGAAACAAAAAATACCTAGATTCCATGTTGCTGGAAAACAGGTGCTCAACCAGGGGGATGTTCCTAGCCCTAAACCAAGGGAAAGGAAAAGCTATGAGAAGGGTAGTCCGATTGTGATGTGGAGGGGCAGGAAATCCTGGAAGTCTTTTGCTCAAGTGGTGGGAGGTGAATCCTCCAAGTCAGGGGAGTTGAAGGAGCAGAACACAAATTCTTAAAATTTGTCCTGTTGGGAGCAAATTGTTGGATAGGAGTGCAATAGCGATTATGAATAGGGTGGAATCCTTGATGACCTTAAAAGTCAGTTTCAACATGGAAACGGATAAGGTGGCTCATTTCAGAGACATGGGTTGAAGGTCAATCCTGATAACCTTTCAGAGTAGAGAAGTTAGAGATGATCTTATCAAAGGTGTGGATGAAAAGGTGGTTTACTGAGGTCAAACCATGGAAAGGTGAGCCGGCTAGCTTCGAAAGATTTGTGAGTCTTAGTTGCCTTGGTATTCCGCTTAATGCTTGGAGTGCACCAACATTTCAACAGATTGGTGAGCTTTGGGGTAGTTTCGTGAAGCTTGATAATGAAACATTGAGGGATTTATCTTTTGCGAAAGGGGAGGTTCTTATTGCCACAGAGTAACCCAATAATATTGACGAATGGATTCAATTGGAGGTGCAAGGGTTGATTTATGATGTTCATGTTATAGAGGATTATACTTGTGTTAGTCCTGACGACATCGTGGAGACCTCGGTGGCTAGCCCTAAGGCCCTTGTTTCAAAGGAGGCGTTTCAGAAGAAAGGAGATGCAAGATCAGAGGAGGAAGAAGATGACGACGTGGAATGCCTCGGTTCAGGGTCAACCAATGGGAGAAGGGGGGGTAGGTGTGATCCATCGGCTGGACTCTATAGCTAAGCTGACAGTCCTGCAGAGGAAGGAAAAAGTTCATGATGGGGATGGGGCCCCTAAGTTTGACAGTACAGGGAAGCATTTAATGCTTGACAAGAATGGGGAGGGCTCTCGGGAGATGACAGGGAATTTTGAATCCAAGGAATCATTTCTGGCGGATTCAGCGGGCCAACCCATCACTGAAGGTGTCAATTTGGGCCTGGGGGATAAAGGGGATAGCGGGCCAGAGGAAAGTGGGCCATTGCAAGAAGGAGCTGCTGACTCTTTAATCCATAATTAGACCCAAGAGGGTCAGTCTGCGGTGCATGAAAGCCCTAAGTTCCATCTCCATAGGGGCTTTAGGCAGGCCCAAGTGAAAGATCTAGGGCATGTCAACTATCCTTGTTCGCAGAGAAGTCTTAATCTGTCGGACGCGTTGGAGTTTGAAGGAGTTCATGGTGGGTTTCAAAAGTCGATCGAGGTGAGTTCCTCTCATCTCCCCTGCATCAACCTCCTTGTAGATCTTAATGATGCAGCGTGTAGGAAGAGAAGGAGGCGGCAGCTCTTGAACCTCCTTCTCATTCAGGAGGAGATGGCAAGAGAAGCTAAAAGTGGGACCTGTTCCTCATCTTCTTCCGGTGAGACCTTACAAAGTACTTCTCTTATAGAAAGAGAGGTTAGAGCAACCATGGCAATAGGTGCCAAGTTGGGAGTTCGTTATACACTTGCAGATGAACAGTTTCTCAGAAGGATGATTGAAGTGGAAACTGAGGAATGCCTTCGATCGCAGGAGAGGGATGGAGAGATGTAGCTGATGTGATTGTCTTGTGGTGAATTTTCAAAGCTATCAATTTTAATGCAGATTATCTCTTGGAATATAAGGGGTATGGGGAGTTCAATCAAGAAAAGGTTTCTTTACAAGCTCATCAAGAAGAGGAAACCCGATAAGGTGCGTGTGCAAGAAACTAAACTAGAAGTAGTGGACAAGTTAGCATTTAGAATCTTTGGGGAGGTAATAATTTTGAGTTTGCATGCTCTAACTCGGTGGGAGCTTCAGGGGGTCTACTCACTATATGGAAAATTGATTTTTTCAGGGCTACGAATATTACAATCCATAGGTCGTTTATTTTGTTATAGGAGGTTTTGTATAATAACTTTCCTTGTGTATTGGTGGGAGTTATGGGAGGATCTGATGGGGATCAAAGCAAACCTACACGAATCATGGTGTTTA
>JAOTQK010000012.1:10488287-10503832 GCA_025642025.1 Rhododendron ferrugineum
TCCCTCGAATCTGCATGACAGCATTAACGCAATCAGTGAAAATATATGCTACAGTTAAATTGTGATTTATTAAAGATAAAAACGGAGCAAACATTTGACTACACTTCCATATGGAGTAGCAAACATTTGAGTTCCCTTCCATATATGCCGAACACTTTGTGGGCTGCCCCCACCCAGGGCCAACTCCGGGTTATTCTCACAGTTTTATCTCATAAACCCCCACGCAAAAATGAGACCTTTTCAAGCGCACTGATCTATTGTGGTGGTTCCTGCGGCAAAGGTTATGCTATGCTAGGATGCGTGGTCGACGCACTGGGAGTGCCTATTGATGGATGAGGGTCTTTAAGCGATCATGAGTGAATGCTGATGGATTTATGTGCACAAAAAAAAAAAAATCTTATCGAATGTTTACAGAGAAATGAGCAAATAATAAGTTGTTATAAAAGCTAGATGACAACTACGAATTCAAACTTAAACCATACATTTTCCAAAATAAAATAAAACTTGTTCTTTTGTTTGAACAAGGCAATCTTCTGCACAGATGTAATATTCTGCAGTCTGGACAGTACAAATCACCGATACAAGTCCTGGCCCTCCTGGGAAGTTCAATAAAGCGAGAGTCTCGGAAAAGTACAACAGATAGTGGAGGCGAACGCAGACACAAATTCAACACAGAAGCAGCTTAGTAGTAACTCAACAGTAAACAACCATATCAGTGTGCCAAGGAGCAATTCACCATCAAGTAATTACTCCACCCCCAACCAAAATTACGAAAAGTTCGAAAAGGACAGCAGGCCAAGAAAAAGTTTTAACAGAGAAGAAACTATCAAAACAGAAGCAGAAAAATGTTGGAATATGAAGCACATAAAACAATTGTCATATGTCCCAAATTGGAAACCAAATTGTCCTCGCGGCATACACCAATTACAAACCATCTGGCTAACGAAACTACAACTAGAAAGTGCAGAAGATAATTTGACAAAAGTACAGAAATTATGTTCTCTCCATTTTTCTACTGCCGTGTGGCAAAAACTGCAACACATTAGGGTATCCGCCTATATGACGCCAATACGAACACTACATTCCTCCAAACAGATTTAATTCTTCAAATCCTGTGAAAGGCTGAAGGCTTACAGCCAATAGCAGCACCAGTCCTTCAAAAACTCCTTGGAGGCTCTCTAAAAAACAAAGGAAGTAGCATCCAAATGAAGTTTCCACTCATAGTCCTGAAAAAATGTATAACAAGCCGCCGAATTCATGCTATTCATCCATCAACAATGTGATCAGAAATGCCACATCTTGAAAAAGAATACTGAGAATTAGTACAAATACAGATTTGATTTTGGTGTTGAGTTTCTAGCTACTTTATAGGAGTGTAACATTTTTGTGGAAATATGGGCAATGAATCCCTGTCAGGTACTGTAAGAAGTATGTACAATAGAGCAAGCACAACGGCACCTCGTACGCAAATATGCAACAACTTCAGAGGTGCCAAAGTAATAACAGACTCCTTACTTTTGGTCTTCAGCCAGCTTAGGTTTTCAGGCTTATTTCTTCTTTTTGTCTTTGGCTTGTTTAACATCCTTTGTGAGCATTCTTGGAGCTATAGCCATAGACATTAGCTCTTGGAACAGCAGCTTACAGGCATAAGGAATGTGAACCTGCATATCCAGTTACCAAAACCCAAAATGGAAACACTATTTAGATCAGAGAGAGAGAGAGAGAGCAGAAAACGGCGAAGGGAGGGCTTGGGATGTGGGGTCAAGACACCCCATTGAGTTGGGAAAATCTCTTAATAATGAGTCAAATTTTCATAAATATTGCTTATATTTGACACCGTAAATATTTATACATGGTCACAAAGACTATGAAAATTACGAACTGTCTTTAGCAATTGCCAAACATCACTCTAGGTATTTGACCCCTGTTCAGAGGGGAAAAAAAAAGCCAAAAAAAAAAAACAGATAAGTTAGAGAGATGGATTTTTACCTGAACAATGTCGGTTTTGTTCTTGCAACCTCTGCACTCGAAAGAATTCTTCTTTAGGTTCGCAATAGCTATCAACCCACAACGCTCACATACGTGAATCCTATATGCGTCACTTTGGTCGAACAACCTTTCTTTGAGAAAGTGAGCGGCACCATGTGCAATCATGCAGTCCCTTTCCATCTCACCAAACCGGAGCCCACCATCACGCGACCGTCCCTCAGCGGGCTGTCTTGTAAGGATCTGAACGGGGCCCCGTCCACGCGAATGGATCTTGTCATCAACCATGTGCTTCAGTCTTTGGTAGTATGTGGGACCCAGGAATATCATAGATGTTAGGCGGCGCCCTGTGTGACCATTGTACATGGTCTCGAACCCACGCATTTGGTACCCACATTTATGAAGAGCCTTGCTGATGTTGTCCACCTGGGGTATTAGGTACAAAGGAAATGTGGCATATGTCAAACTTATAGTATATTGCAAGCAATTCCAAAAGAGTTCTCTTCAAAGATGTCAAGCACCAACTGCTCCATAGAACTCTAATTTACTATTAAACTGTCATGCGTGATCTCTCTAGTCTGGTACGCAGGTATGGTTCAGTATAGTAGATGGCTAGTCTGTTCAAATAGTTTCTTTTCTGGCTAGTCTATTCTAGTGTGGACAGTAATGATTAGAGGTTGTTTGGAACTTAAAAAAGGAAGAGAAAAAAAAAGGAACATATGTTTTCAATTTTCCTTCTTTCACGGTAGTTATTTTACCTTACTATTTCCTTAACTATTTCTTTAAGATCAAACCACGAAAAGTAATTTTCCATCTCACTTCCTTTCTTTTCACTACAATACCAAACAGAGAAAAGTTTTCTAAAATTTCTTTCCCATTTACTTTCCAATCCTTTCTATATCTGATCCAACTTCCACTTACAGGCTAAAACACTGTTAATATCGGTTAATATTGCACTTTGTTCCTGATCATAAATACGCTGATAATACTTCACCTCAATCAATATCACAGGAACTAAAGATCACAAAGCAACTCACCGTGACATCTGTAAAAGGAGTAGCATCTCCTTCCTTCCCCATATGAGCTGCAACCTTACCCATGATACACTCAATGAGCTGTCCAATTGTCATTCGAGAGGGAATAGCATGGGGATTCACAATAATGTCGGGTGTGATCCCTTCCATGGTCCATGGCATGTCTTCTTGCGTATATGTCATGCCAACTGTTCCCTTCTGTCCGTGCCTACTGCTAAACTTGTCCCCAATCTGTGGTATCCTAACTGATCTCACCCTTACTTTAACAAACCTCAACCCATCCGCATTTGTTGTCAGTAGAACCTACAAAAGTTCCATAACAAAGATGATAACAGACAAATAGAATCAAAGTAAACAGAAACATAATACAAATCTATTTATTTTAGCCATTTGATATGACAAAGAATCATTCAGATTCTTAGATCAATCAGCTTCCAAACAGTATCCTCAAAAAGCTTTAAGAAAAAATAAAGCATACAATATCTCATTTTGTTTCCATAAAACAGCCGAAACGCTTTTGCTTCTTAGGACACCAAAAGGAAACACTAGAGGAATCCAAAAATTCCCGTGTTTCCAGTAATACCCCGAACCATGTCTAAATGCCACGAAACGTTCCAAAACAATGATTAGTTTTGACACCTCTTGGAGATATCCAACGGTGACATTTCATTTATTCAAAATTCTCTTGACATTTCTACTATGCTCTGGCTCCATTTTCAAAATGTTTCCTTCTCCTTGCTAACTGAAACAAAAAACCGAAACAAAATTTTGATTCTTGGATGAGGCTTACTTGATCCACCATCCCGGTTTCACTGTGGCGCAAGCTCGTACTATGATCACGCCGGGTGTAACGCGCAGCAGGACCCTGAGCTTCATCCTGAGCAATTGGAGTAGTTTTGCCGATAACTACATCTTCCCCCGAAACTCTTGTACCCTACCATAAGATCACACCTCAATATTAGGAAATTTCACCCCATACGCAGCACAGAGAGCATTGTAAAAACAGAAAAGGTCCAGATACTCACCGGAGGTGCAAGACCATCATCATCCAATTTATCATAAGAACCATGTCGCATCCCCTGTAAATCAATTCGAGTCAGATGGTAATTATCCAAAAGCGTGAAAACAAAAGAAAGAAAAGCCATATACAAAGGTCAGTAGCACTTAACCATGGTATTGGCTCTATCTGGACGGCCGAAATCCTCCTTAACAAGTGTCCCCATCTTCTTCTCCTCATCTCTATTAAAGAAAGACGGTTAATCCTACAATTCCTCTGAAAAACATTGGGCTCCTATTGGAGGCAATTTTTCACAAATAAAACAAAAATAATGACTTCGATTACCTATAAGAACGGAAGAAAAGCGATCGAAAGAATCCACGATCTATTGACGACTGGTTCATAATAACCGAATCTTCTTGATTATATCCAGAATAGCAGGCAATGGCAACAATGGCATTCTAGAGCAGATCAACAAACATAAATTTGTGAGAAGAACCACCGGAATGAGGAAGAAAGCAAGTAATGCATGATCAGGTACTTACAATGCCAGCAGGAAGCTGCCTGAAGTGAAGGTGCTCCATGGCTCGAGTAGTAACAAGAGGCTTCTGAGGGTAGTACAGCACATAAGCCAACGTATCCTGAAAAAATTAGATAACTATTAACATCATGAATCCAAAAAGACAAAAAAAGATGTATTCAACTAACAATAGAAGGGAAAGGGATTGAATTCTATACCATCCGAAATTGGTAGTTGGTGACATAAATACCCATGGCCTGCTTACCCATTGCTGACTGATACGTATTACGAGGGGACTGAATGAGCAAACAACAAATGAGTGAGATAGTAAATCAAAACCTTAAGAAGGAAATAGTCACTGCCACTGCCACTGGCATGGTAAACTTACTTGATTATGGTCTGGAAATGGTATAATTGAAGCACAAACACCTAAAATCAGTGACGGGTGAATTTCACAGTGGGTATAAGTTTCAGAATAAGCCTCCTCTGGATTGAGTCTAGCAGAAACGAGATCCTAAGACAATTAATTAAAAGTTAGATTCCAACAAGCGCTTCATAGAAACTTCAGGAGCAGAACAAAAATTCATTTCATTTCCATCGAAGCAGCCAAAACGTTTCTGTTCCTTGGAGACCTGAAGGAAACAGTGGAATCCCACAATCCCAATGTTTCCACCGACACATGTCAGTACCTACTGAAAAAACGTGTAGAAAGATACAGAAACTTTGACCTGCTTCGAAACATCCAACAATATGGGTACCCAAATTCTTTTGATATTTCTCACATTCCAGCAACGTTTTGGAAATGTTTCCGAAACAAGAAACATTTCAAAAAGGTTGTCTGAAAGGTACTTCTTCCTAGCTAACCCAAGCCAAAACGAAATTCTGATCCTTGGACTAGCTTCACCCAACCAAGACCATTATTTGGATACTCACATTAATAGTCATGGAAATCATAGTAGTCTCCTCTTCTTCTGTATCAATGTATTCTATGAATCCCTTTGCCACTAGATCATGCCACCCACCGTCTTCTGGGGTTTCCTGGAGGAAGTACAATGTATACCATCAATTCGAATAACAATCAACATTCAAATAATTAAGGCGACAGTGAAGCAGTGTAAAAATACGAGAAAAAATTCAACTACCATACCCTCTGTTGTAATGCTTGAATATCCTTCCTTTTTATAAGAAGCCTTTGTTTCTCCACGATGAACAAGGGACGACTGCAACGGCCATAATCGGTATATATCCGCAGTTCCTTTAAGCGGATATCTCTAACCACCCCAACTTCAGTATTGACATCAACCTGTGCAATTTAAAGCAGCAGTTTAAAATGAGGAATCAGAAGCTGAATCACAAAGAAACAGAATCACTAGCAGGATATAACTTATCCTGGTAAAGCTTCAACCGAATCAGAAGAATATTTAGCTAAAGTTGCTCAGTTACTACTTGAAGCTGGCAAATGATGATAGTTTAATGCATGCTTACCCGTCTCCTCAGCCGTCTAAGCGTCCTCACCAACATATCCGGATCACGATGAATACCAACCCAGCAACCATTGACAAAGATTTTTGTAGCTTGGGGAATAACCGCCGGAGATATTTCCTATATTCAGGCCAAAAGGTAAAAGAAGGGGAAAAGGAGATAAAAACCTATAATTCCGTTCACACAACAAAGAAATGCTTATTTACCACACCCACAAAAAAGAAAGAAATGCTCACCTCAAAATTCTCAGTACCCCATTCTTCCAAGAATTCCAAAATAGGATATGCTGCTGATCCAACCGTTATATACACCATCAATGCAAGGTTCTTCACCAGACCGCATGCCTAATGTAACAGCCAGACCTTAGACATAGGTAGAAAATAAAGGAGACTATACAGCACATTATGTTGTGCAATTTGTCTCCATTAGGTACAACACTCACTTGTCCTTCAGGTGTTTCCGCAGGGCACATCATTCCCCACTGCGAATTGTGCAACTGTCGTGGTTTTGCCAATTTCCCTGGTAAGATGCACAGAGAAATCAATGAACTAGCAGAATGAAGAAGCTTTGTGCAATAATCTGTCTAATCATTGAACATATGTTTTGTTTGCCTCGATGACAAATAACAAAACTGACAAAAGAAAGTGAGATTACCTTCACGCCCAATAGGAGAATTTAGTCTTCGTAAATGTGACAAAGTAGAGGCATATGTCAAGCGATTTAACACCTAAAACAATGCCACGTTACAATTAAATCAATAGTAGGATTTTTTAATGTCAAGAAATCAATTGTACGAGTTGGGTATAACAATGGACAAGAATATCTGTGAAAAAAAAAGTGACAACACCTGTGAAACTCCAGCTCTGGTACCAGCCGCATTTGCCTGACCCCAGTTCCCAGTAGCAAGTGAGTACTTAAGGCCACTGGTTATCGTTTTTGCTTTAATTGCAAATTGAAGATTAACATCCTTCCCATTATCAACACACTGTTCGATGCACAAGAATATGTAAATACAGGCCCCAACTAATATCAGCAGTAACTCATGCTACATATATGACTCCCTATGTGACAGCTAACCTTTTGGACGTAACCTCTGACATCTCTGGTTAGCTTTCTGAATAGCTGCAACGCGTTAAAAAAAACATGTAAATTATAATTCCAAAAACCTAAAGTTTCGCTAGTAGACCACCAAAACATCTACTGCCTACAAACCATTCGAAACAGGCCACCGAGCAAAGGACCAGCAAGATCTAGTCTTTTATTCCCATAATGATCTCTATCATCCTCTGCTCTTCGCCCAAGTGCACATAGCAGAAGCCGGTGAATAATGTACCTGATAGAAGAGGAAACAATTTTCAAGTTGTAGGAATTTACAATCCAGCAAAAACATTTATGCATCTAGCATAAGTAGCACCAACCCAAAATAGTAAGCTTTCTTTGTCTCGCAATATTCTCCAACCCCAACATGTGGAAGCATTTCCTTTTGAAGGATCTCTTTGGCATACCTGAAAAGTACATATGTAGAAGATTCCCCATGAAAGAGTGAGGAAGGATGTAACACAGTTAGTGATACATGCAAGACATGAAAATTAGACTGACTTAATCCTCTTTTCCTTAGTGACACCAACAGTGGCTCCTCGTTTCCCGATATAGTCCAGTGCAACCTGCAATAGGAGAAGGAACTTCTTAGCGATCTAAGGCTGAACTTTCAAGGAGCCATCTAAAAAGGTTAGGTGAAAAAACCGGGGGAAAACAGAAAAATTGCATATCTAAAGATCCAATTAGTATAGGATATGCAGTATAAGAACAACTAGTAGGTGAGGGTTTGAGACCCAACTAGTGATGGAAGAGGCTGAGCTGCTAAAGATCCATGCAATCATAAAATAAAAATCTGTTACAGCCTAACAAGTGAAATTCTGAAAAAGTAAAAATAACAACACATCAGCTGGCTTATTGCAAAAAATAATGGAAGCTTGAACGTGTACATTTTTCATGACCAATATATCCTAGACCAATTTACAAAGGACAAGAAAAGACATTAAGAGAAATGAGAACAAGAATTACTTTCTTTATAAGAATTAAGAAGAAAAAATAAGAACAAGTATTGAACTTAAAGAGTTCATTATACCAAAAAACAGAACCTTGTCACAAGCCTATTACAACAATTTACATTTCCTAAAGACCGCAAATCACAATCAAGTACAGAAAACAATCATCTAAGAGAATGATACCTGCTGATTTTGTATGACAAATGCTTCCTCTAAAGAGGGTCGCAGCAACTCCATCATCTGAGTATCCGCGAAATCATAACATATATGTTCTAATATATCCTTATCAGCGACGAACCCTAATGCTCGAAACACGATAATAATAGGAATCTCTGTCCGGATGTATGGAAGGGTAGCACGAATATACTGGCCAGACGAGCCCTGAAGCCAAAGAACAGGCAGAAAACAATAAGAAACTAAAAACACTATGAGCAACTTATTGCTATGAAAAGAATTCCTTCAATCAATACGTGTCAAACACGTGGAATGTCATTACCCCTTTGGCACTAGTTCGAGACAGCATCCGCACAAACATAGTACTGGGTGGCCTGTTTTGGGACTCTGCCATTGACCGGACTTCCGCCACGTAGGCATACTTATTCGGCTGCCTCTTCTTAAACACATAGACATGATTGGTGCTCATCTTCTCTTGAGCAATCAGAACCTTTTCACTCCCATTGATGATGAAGTACCCACCTTGATCATAAGGACACTCTCCAAGCTCAGTCAAATCTTTCTCTGAGTTCTGATACAATGTGCAGTAACTGGACCGGAGCATTATAGGAACCTTAAAACAAAAGGCGGAGAAAAGGGCAGAAGAGTCAATTTATGAAATATCAAGTCACTTCATCGATTTGGAGTTCAATTCTTATACCTTCCCAATGAAGACCTTCGTGAAATCCTGAGTTTCAGTAACTTCTTCACCATCATGACCTTTCTTTATGACCCTCTTTGTGACATCCACATACAAGGGAGCAGAGTACGTTAGATTTCTCAACCTCGCAGCCTTTGGAAACAGAGTCGCAGTTTCTCCATCCGACTCCGTCATCATAGGCTTACTCAAGTATATCTGACCAAAGCTGATCTTATAGATGGTCTGCATATAACTCAGAAGACATACCCATTACAAACCAAAAGCAGACATTATTTATAACCAACACAAAAGAGAACTATAAAATTCCTGCAACTCTTCTCAACTAGATTATCAATTGTTCTAGTTGTAATTTGAATGGCATGCAAGATTATATTCTACTACTGCATTAAGAGCGAAAACTACTTCTAAGATCCAAAGTCTAGTTTTTTACTTTGAAAATCACACCAGAGTCCAAATAACTGATAATAATAAGAAACCAAGCCTTTCCATATGTGAACCATTGCGGAGAAATTTTTTTATTTCTATTAGGACTTGACCTTGCTTAATAACGAATTTATCAAAGTAACTAATATACTCTGACCATTAAAGATGAATTTCCATGTAAACAAGTTAATACTTAAGTTGTACGTCTTCATGAAGAACTCCCTTTTATGAACACATCAAACAACCATACTAGCGACCAAATTACCCTTTCTTAACTACGGAAGAGATTATTTTCTTTTTAAATCCAATTGTAAAGCAACTAGTAAGTATCATAACAATTGCATGAACAATAACAAATAAAACTTTTTTACTATGTCAACCTTCTTTCTTCCTTAGGAATTGATAAAAGACTATAAACACCAGAAATGAAATGAAACAACAGACCAATAACCTCAAGGAACTCGGGTAATGAGCAAAAAGGATTCAGGATCTATCTTTTGTGAAACAATTCTAACTTTTCATCTTAAGTAGCTATTGCAGCACCTAATCAAAAGTTACAACATTTAACTCCGGCAACAATCACAAAAGGGAAAATTTTCTGAGCTTGTTACTTCTGGGCTCTTTAAAGAGCTACCCATAAACCTAGAAATCTGAAAGAGTTTATCCACATTCCTAGAGAGTCGCCTTAAACTGCTTGAAACTCTGAAACCAATTAAACTATTTAAAACTCTATTTAGCAAGCAAACCCAAAAATTCAAGGCAAAAAAAGAGGCCTGAACACAACTATCCCAAAGTATAACCACATAATTTTTATTTTTGATAAGTAAATAATTATATTAGAGAGAAGGCATTAAGGGAATACAGGTATACGAAAGAGGGCATAGAAAAAAAGGCCCTATACACCTCTATGTGAGATAAACAATTCAAACCAATCTAGAAAATGATCAAGGGAAGATTTACATTCTCCCTTGTCCCAACTATACAAACTACTAACCACAAAACTTTTGATTTTAAATAAAGGCTTTTCTATTACTTCAAAGCATCTCAAATTTCTCTCACGCCAGATAGTCCACATCAAACAAAGCGGAATCATAACGACATAAAATGCTCCTACTTTTGCTTCCCATCAAAAGAACCTACAATACCTACTCGTAAAACCACAACACAATTTTATCTTCGTTCTCCACTGTCCAATTATAGCAACAAAACAATGACTGCTTACACCAAAAGAACCAACCAATATTTCATTTCCAGGTTGACCATCACTCCAACTATTTGCAAACTTGTGTTCTTCTTTCTAACCACCCACAAAACCTATACCAACAAAAGAGTAAGACCCAGTACCACATAAAACACTTTACTTCATGCTACTACCAAATTTACTCCTCAGTCCCCACCAACCAATGTAAAGTAACTATGATAAATCTGACATTCACAGTTCATTCAAGAAATTGGTGACTCCTGCTGGTTGTCGGATAAAAGACACATTGGGTGGTGGGCGTCTCTGTCCCAGCCTTTAGCTATCAAAAAAACCTAAGAAACTAACGTACTATTGGAGTTTGTCCCACATCGGTTAATTATCTCCTCCAAAACTAGGATACGAGCCTAAGCGGCCTCTCCACTCATTGCCAATTGGTCTTGAGTTGGATGCCTTAGCATGGTATCGGAGTTAGGGTTTCAGAGAATTTGTTCCCCCTTGTTTGTGCCATAAGTGCACTGTTATTTGTTGCGATCCATATGTTATAGATCGTTTGTTTACCCCTTCACGTGCGAGTCGGGAGTCTCACGTGCGGGGGAGTGTTAGATTTTGTCCCACATCGGTTAATTATCTCCTCCAAAACTAGTATATGAGCCTTTGGTCTTGAGTTGGATGCTTTAACATGTACAATAAAGACACAACTACCCAATAATAACATCATTGACTTGCTGATCAAAATAATAATATCATTGCCGCGATTTCTGATTCCCTATAAAAGAAGGTCCAACTACATTCTTTGATGAAAATTACCAAGACAAAGTTATTCTCACCCGAACAATGACTCTGCAAACACCCAAACATCAATAGGTATTTCAAGTTCAGTCACTACTTCCAATCATACTATTTGATAACTTCAGTACTACTCTAATCAAGTTATATCAAGATATTTTATAACTATCAAGCTGCAACAACCAATTGATGACACTGCGACCCACGGTCTCTCTTCACTCTGAAACTCTCTGACTTTGAGTTCAATTTGCTGCACTTTACTGCTATCGAATCGATCATACAATGCATAAAATATACAATTCTTCAGCCCCATACATTCAATAAATGACTACCATAAGGCTTCATTTCAATAGATGTGATTTTACATTAAAGGCTTTGACATTATCATTCTAGAAGAATATCTAAAACCTGGATTGGACTCTTTTCATAGGAGTTCAATCACTGCATTTTTGGATCTTTGTCAAGACGGAGTGGCAATGACTGCTTACGATAAGTGATTACTGATTAAATCATTCATGCTAGGACTGTAGTTATACCAGAAACCAAATAAATCAATCTCTTCTACCTCTAATTGATCTATACAAAAACCTCTTATGTTTTGTTGAAATTTTTTTTTTTTGATCGGCTATATTTTGTTGAAATTACCCCAAATCACTAAACCATATCCACCCAAAAGGGGCCTAAATGTTTGGTTTTCGAAATCACTGATGTTAATTACCAATTATTCAAATTTGTTTTTTCTTTTTGGGTGTTTCCGGTTTTCAAACTAAAATCCACAAAATTAAGTTATAACAAAAAACCCAATAAAACCCTAGTTTCAAAAGCCACCTGTACAAAAACCTCCTATATTTTGTTGAAAATTGAAATTACCCCAAATCCCTTAATTTGAAAGCATAACTACCCAAAAGGCAGCCAAATCCTTTGTTCTTGAATTTGTTCCACGTTAATGACCAATGTTCCAAGGGTGCTTTACTGGGTTTCTACCTAAAACCACAAAACCAAGTTATAATAAGAAACTTAATAAAACCCTAGTTTCAAAAGCCACACCTATACGAAAACATCTTTCATTTCGTTGAGATTACATCAAATCCCTCAATTTCAAACCTCTCTCCAAAAGGAAAGGGAGCCTAAATGCTTTTCCAACTGTTTTAACAGCCTAAAACCCATAATATGAAACCACATCTGTCCACAGAGGACCTAAATGATTTGTTAATTGAATTCACCTAATAGAACCCTAGTTTCACAATCCACCGACCTAAAATTATTATTTTTATAAATTACATCAAAACCCTTAATTCGAAACATCTCTAAGGGGAGTCTAAATACTATTTTTTTTAGAATTCATTTGATGTTACCGAACCAAACCGAGCCTTGTGTCCCAATCAATTGGGGTTTTAACTGTGTTAACCTATAACCCATAGCTTGAAAGGGGCCTAAATGCTTTGCTTTCGAATCCATCCCGTGTAAATAACCAAATTCACTGGAGGCTTGCCGGTCGTTAACTTCAGGCCCCGAAATCAGTCGAGGTGCACACAAGCTGGCCTGGACTTCCGTTTATCAACAAAAAAAGAAGTAAATTACCAATTTTTTTCAGACGTGCTTAAACTGGGTTTCTGTTTTCTACTAAAACCCATAAAAAAACCAAGCTTTAACAAGACTCCCAACCTCGGCGAAATCGGACTGGTGGCCGGGGTTGTGCTGCGACTCGGGGCGAATCTCGATGTCGGCCGACTCGTCGACGATCTCCTGCATGGTGTTCTGGATGAACTCGTCGAAGGAATCGAGCTGCTGGCGCACCAGTCCCTTCTCCTCGAAGTACGCGCTGATTACGGCCCAGGCGTCTTCCTGGGTGATCTCCTCTTCTTCGTCTTCCATCGTTGGGTCGTACTCTTCTTCTTCTTCGAAGTCCATTGCCGTGGAGTGTGTTCACCCGAGTTCGGACAAGGGTTTTCCGTCTTTCGAAGAGTCGGAGGAGGGTCAAGGAGGAGAGAGAGAGAGAGAGAGAGAGAGAGAGGGGGGGAAGAGAGAGAGAAGGGGGTTGAAGTGTGTTTGACAAAAGAGTGACGGAAGAGGGGCTTTACGGGAATTTGAGGTTTTCGTGAGGGCAGTGTTTCGGTTACGGTACAAAAAAAAGTGGTCGGACCGGCCGGTTCAATAGTACGGATTAACTTTTCTAACCCGCTTAAAACCGGATAGGAAAAACTAGTATGCGGAGGGGCTGGGTATTGATTTATAGAGCTTCGTTCTTCCTCCTGTTCGAAGTATCTACCGATGTGGGACTAAACAAAATATATTTCGTGCAAAATGCTAGTATGTATGTATAAATATGACCAAAGCAAAAATTCAATATATCTATAAATATGTATGTATTTATACATACAAACGCACCAAAAGCGACACAACATAACCAAAAAATAACAGGGTAAATTACAGTTAACCCTCTCTAACTATGGCTCGGAGACACTTTACCTCCTCTAACTATTATTTTTGGCACTTAACCCCTTCTAACTAATGGAAACTCTTCTTCCATTTACTTTTGTTAGAAATTGGAAGGCAAAAGACATGTGCAAGTCACATGCCCCACCCATTTAAAATTGTTGGACGTTATTACCCTCCCTCTTCCAACACTACAAAACATGTCTCTCCCCTCTTGAGCCTAGCCCAGCCACACAACCTCACCTCCGCTACACCAAATCGACCAAAATCCGAGCTGACTGTTGGAAATCGAAAGCCCCATCCATTCTCTCTCCACAAGCCCAACTACTCTCTCTCTCGCGCGATGGCAACTCTGCCGCAGCTCTGTCATCGAAGTTGACTTAGTTGGCGGAGTCACTTCGCGACGGCAACTCTGCCGCTACCATCGCCGGAGCTTCGATTCATCTTCTTCGCAGTCGTCCGCCAGATCTTAAGTCGTCGGGATCTTGAGGGTCTCGACTGAACTGATCACTTTAGGGAACGGGATGGGATAGACCTAGGTTTCTCTAGCTGCAAGATTGGCTGCGAGGTTAACGGAGGAGGAGATAGTGGTAGGAAATAGGAGGTGAATCAGCGGCGGTGGTGGGCTGGAAAGAGGTGAATCGGCGGTGGTGGTGGGCAGCGGAGGTTTGATTGGTGGTGAGTTTCTGCCGAAGCTCTGAAATCAAAGATTTCGAGTGAGGTTTGTGGATTCATGGTCTGCTTCGCAAATTGGTTTGTGGATTATATGATTTGTTGCTTTGTGAATTTGATTGGTAGGGTTTTAATCTGAATTTGTGTGCTGCTAGTTTGATTCTTACGTTTCAAGTTTGGAGTTGTGGGTTCAGTTTCAGATAGAGAAGGGGGGTAGGGTCGACCGGATTTCGGCCGGTGCCAATGTGGCAATTTGTTTTGAGTTCCGAGAAAGAGAGAGAGAGGGGAAACATGTGTTTTGTCTATTAAATGGAGTTGCAGAGTGGTAGATAAGAAAAAGGGCAATAAGCCAAAACAGATGTGTGTTTTTGTGAAGGACAAAATGGTAACTTAAGGCCTCTTCGTTACGGAAGTTAACCGGTGTAGGAGCACGAGAGATCTTGAGCTGATCTCCTCAGGGTTCAAAATAGAGCCCAAAATATTCATGAGAATAAAATGTGCTGGAGAGGAAAAATGGTTAGTGTTTAGAACGAAGGGATGGAGGAGACATAAAGCATGTGACCGTGCCCCAGTCATCAGGGCTGCCTACGTATCCCGATGTACAGGGAATCAGGTCAAACGTAGTTTCATTTTTTCCTCGAGGAGATGGTCTATCTCTCTCTCTTAAAATCTTTGCTCTCTAGAGGAGATGGCTCTCTCTCTCTAGAAATCTGTGTGTCTCTCTATCTGTCTGTGAATAAGAGGTCCTCCCTCCTCAAATCTGAACACCAACACTGGTATTTATAGGCAAGGAACAAAATCTCCGCTGAACCCATATTGCCGCAGACTTTGCCCTCCCGCGGCCTTGTCCGCGGGACCCTGGCAGGCCTATCTACCATCGCTCGCGATGGCTCTCGCAGGCCTCAATACCCCTGCGAGCTTGTTCAGCTGCGCGAGGCCCATCTTGCTGCGAACCCCGCCCGTCCGCGGGACTACCGCAGCCTTGCCAGCGGGACCCTGGCGGGCCCAACTGCCCTCGCGATGACTCTCGCGGGCCTTTTTTACCCTCACGAGTTTGTTCAGCTGCACAGGGCCCTTCTTGTGCCA
>JAOTQK010000012.1:10509058-10521082 GCA_025642025.1 Rhododendron ferrugineum
GCAAAAGCTCAATTACGTTTATGTTGAGACATCCCAAATCAAGTGATTGTGCAGTGCACCAACGCCTATTGCCCCCTAGAATGCAAGCTACCCCTATTATGATGACCCATTTATTATGCATGCAACCAAGTGGTTGAATGACATACTAGCACTGTGAAATTATGTGGTCAGGTAACAATGCAATACAACAGACAATCATGCAACAATTATGTGATCAAGAGATCATATATACAAGAAACAAGATTGACAAAATCCCCACTTTTCTTTTTTTTTCTTTTTCTTTTTTTTAAAGACGCTGGCGAAAATAAATAAATAAATAAATTTGTAAAACCTAGAGGAAAAATGAAAGACTCTCTCTCTTTTTTTTTTTTTTTAGAAAAGATCCTAGCAAAAAAAAGAGAAATGAATAAAATCTAAAAAAGAAAGATTCTTTTTTTTTTTGGAAAGATCCTAGTAAGGATTAAGAAGAAATAAATAAAGATATTTATAAATCCTAGAGGAAAAAGAACACATTTTTTTTAGAACTCCTAACAGTTGAGGACTGTGGCAATCTCTCACAAGTCAAAATTTATCTCAAAGAGAGATAGAGTTATGTAAGGACTTTTCTTTATCTCAAGAGAGATAGACTTCATCATAAAGTCTTAATAAAATGAGCATTAAATTCATCTTCTACAGCAATTAAAACTCTACAGAGTGATAATCATTGAATCAAACATGAGTTTGAGATATAATACAACACAAAGTCCTAACCTGCTTGGGATTTCCTGTCCTAGTTTGGAAAGAGTTATATGGCTTTCTACAATATGCAAGGTTTCGGGTAGTCTCAAAGGGTGCTCCGTTAGGAGTTTGCTAGAACCCCTAACATAGCCCGTGACATGCAGGGATATTAGGTGAACTCAACGTGGGTTGCCCGCTCGATGCACATGAAAAAGAATTAAATAAAGCAAATATTAAGTCCATGCTGAACTTTCTGGTTATAGCTCTTAAGTCCCCAGCGGAGTCGCCAAAAACTGTAGACACCTCCCAAGCGGGGCATCACCATACAGATTGATCATGCTTGTTTGATTAATTGCTTCATAAACAAAGATTGTGGATATTCCCATGGCTAGGAACATCGCCACATGATAGCGGTTATCATCAAAACAGAGTCGCCACTTAGTTTATAAAAACTAGGAAAAATAAGTAGAGATTCTAGATACGGGAGCCAAAAGTACAATAAGGAGAAGGTGTTAGGCACCCCTCTTTGCCCAGTCGTGAGACTGGCCCATAATCATTCAACATACGATGTATATTTGCCTTATTTAATTCTAACACATAATTTGATTATTAGCCTTTAACAATGAGTAAGGTGAGCCAGAATAGTAATGAAAGCATGCATCAGAAAATATACAAAACATGCAGACTGTCCCAGCAAATAGATTCCTCGACCGGTGAATGGATGTCACGGCCGAGGAATCCCATTGGATTGATGTATCAGTCGAAAGATTGATCCCCCAGTCGATGTTCTTCCTCACACCAAACTAAACGATTAACAGAAAATCAGGACGTTATGATTAATATGCAAAAACTGTAAATAAACTGGACTGTAGGCCCCTGGGCCTCACCACCTTGATCCCTCAGTTGCTTGATTGCTTTGGATTGATGGTGATTGACTAATTTTGCATTTTGAAACTGTAGACACCCCAATTTGGCCTAACGATTATTTCAAGTCCAACTTTGGGGACCATCCCGATGATGATATGGATACAATGATTGTTGATTGACTTCTTGTGAACCATAGGACTTTCGGTAAGAACTTTTAGCCACTTAGAGGACCCAATCCAGAGCCAAATAGCCTTTCAGACAGAAATACAGCATCCCAGGAAAATCTATCGTTCGGCCGGCCGTAACATTGATCTCACGGCCTCAACATCATTCTTTCACCCGTGAAATATGTTGCTTAAAAATCTCCCTGAGAGATTGATCCTTCAGCCGCCAGGTTCATCCTTCGGCCGCTTAATCGTTCCCTCGGCCACCGGATCCTTTGCCTGGCCACCAGATAGTCTATTTTCCGAATTCTGAAATGTTCTATCAATCGTTTGATCCAATCAACAAAACCCTAGCAGCCTTTTTCCGATGCGTTTGGGCTACGTCTAGGGATTGCCATGAAGAGTTTGTATTGCATTGCAATTCCAATTCCAACCGTGCGTTTCGATTGGATGGAGTCAGTCACCCCTATGCCTAAATAAAGGGGCCTTCGGCTCCGAAATTAAGAACACGATTCATCCTCTATAGCCACGAAACCCTGTCAATATACACTCTCATATCCCCTCTACAAAAGCCCCAGCCTCTCGAAGGCAGCCATAATCTGACGATCAAAACCCCGAAGTTCAAACCCTAACCCTAGGGTTTTTAAGCAATCAGTCAATCACCCTCATTCTGAAGCAATCAAGCCACTGAGGGATCAAGGTGGTGAGGCCCAGGGGCCTCCGGTTCAATTTATTTTCCGTTTTTATGCTTAATCATAGCCTTTTGATTATTTGCTAGTCCTATAGTCTGGTGTGAGGAAGAACATCGGTTGGGTCTTTGATCCATCGGCCGGTACATCAAACCAAGAGGATCTCTCAGCCGTGACATCCATTCACCGGCCGCGAGATCCATCTCCCTGGGACATGCTATTTTATTCTGCTTTCTGATGCATGCTTTACTTACCGTCTCGGCTCACCTTATTCACTGCTTAAGGCTTAATTAAACAGATTACATTTTAGAATTAAACAATGCATGCGCTAATCTTATGTCGAATAATTAAGGTCTAGTCTAATGGCTGAGCAGAGTAAGTCTAGAATCAATAACGACGGATTTTTTGATTTTAAAAAGGAATTTTAAATGAAATCCAAGTAATTAAAATAAAATTCAATTTTTTAACGAAATTTTTATTGACCGAAAATCAGGGTCGTTACTGTTAGCTTCCAAAACATGATTCTTCCATCCAAGCACACAATGCATACAAGCTATTGTCCGGCGTTTAAGCCTGAAAAGAATATTAGGTTGAGCTACACTTGCCCAGTTGAAAAATCTTCTACCAACTCTATATGCAAATATGATGACAAGTGCAATGGAATGAAGGCAAGAGAGCGTAGCTCAAAGGAATGGATAAACATCAACTCACAAGTATGCCAACATTCATTTCTTTCAATCCAAGGTGTGACATTAACTCAATTAGCCATATAGTTCACAAGACATGAGCAACTCTAACAATCACGACACGATGCTCTATCACAAATCTCCGCTGACTGTATTTCCACCCCTTGCGCTACAGTATATAACACCTCAAGAGTTACCGTATTACCACCCCTTGCGTTACAGTGAATCCTAACAACTTGGATCACCGTATTACACCCCTTGCGTTACGAGACCCACTTGAGTCTCTGTATTACCACTCATTCCGTTACGGGACTCCCTACTCCAATTACTGATTCACACACTTACCAAATTAACCAATATGCATACTACGACTTTCCCTTGTTCACATTTTCATACGTGTCATCATACGTTATGCCAACAACACTACAAACATGCCACAATCATTCCCAAGTAATCAACCAATCAATAAGATGCATTTTGACATAGTTTTAATCAAGTAAAATTCCTATTCTTTCCTTACTAACGGAAGACCAACGTAACAAGGATAACTTAGATTAACCAAAGGAATTCAATTAAGCATGCTTGAAATAGGTTAGGAGGTGTCCAAAAAGGGTTAGAAGTGATCGGAGCTCAAAACGGTCGAGAGAACACAAAACAGCAAAAATGTTGTCCAGAGAGGAGGGGGGATCGCCAGGGATCGATCCCTGCAGTTGCTGGTCCAGAGAGAAAATGGGGGATCGATCCCCCATGACCAGGGATCGATCCCTGCAGTTGCTGGTCCAGAGAGAAAATGGGGGATCGATCCCCCATGCACGAAGATCGATACCAACGCGATTTTGGGTAATTTTCTACAGATTTTGACAGATTTCAAAAGGCGTAAAGGAGGACAATCCAAACTCGATTTCTACACCCAAATCAGCATATTAACACATAGAGAATGAGAAGAAGTCCCTACCTCAAGCCAAAGATCGAAACCCAAGAGATTTGAACGAGCCCTAGCTCCAAACTCCTTGAAATCAACCGAGATCTTCTCTCCGAGCTTCACCCGACACAATACGAGCCAAGGGTTGCGTTCTAGAGGTGAAAACAAGATGGATCCTTGAGGTTTTTGAGGTATATGGTGGAGTTTTGAGTGAAAGAGCAAGAGGGAGAGACGGTAGAGAGAGAGAGAGAGAGAGATACAAGAAGATATTCTATCTCCTACACACACACACACACTACATATATATATATATATATATACCACCACACAAAAAAATCACACATTTACTCCCTCTAGTTTCCATTCTTTCACTTTAAACCTCAATTCAAACAATCACCACATTACTCATATTTTCCCAATTTCGGCATTAATAAAACATTTCGATAATTAGAAATATATGGGTCTCTACAAGAACTCCCACCACCACCACTACCATCACTACACCACCACTCCAACCCGCCACCACCACTACCACACTGCCGCCGCTACCACCACAACGCCACAATTGCACAACCATCACTCCACAGCTGCCACTCACCACCACCATCACTCCACTGCCACCACCACCCTCACTCCATCACCACCAAGTCACCACCACCACCACTCTACCATAACCATAAGTACATTGTGAGCATTAGTAAATTAAGAGAGAACCAGAACAAAAATTTATTCATCATTTTTTTAATTCAGTGCTTGATATGTTTATCAAATAGCTTTTCAGCTTAAAAAATTCAGCATTCAGCTTTCAGTGCTTAATTTTTCAACTTTCAATTTTATCAAACAGCCCCTTAGAAGGTGTAGGACTTGCTTGTGATAATATGCTTGGGAATTCACTAGAGGATTGAAGAAGGTTGTTCGGGTGGTGAAAGAATGGTCGGACGGGTTGGGTTGACAGTATTAGAGGGACATAATGCATGGAAATGGCAATGCCTAAAGATGAAAAGTGTAGAGACCTGTGGTTCTTTTTACATATTTATATTTAGTTCCGATAATTAAGATGTGTGTTGCAGAGTCGGGGTTGTGTTTTGCATCAAAATTTTGTTTAAAAAAAAAGGTTGCTCCGGACCAAACTTTGGGCTTGACCGGATGAGAAAATCAGAAAGTTGGGTTTCTGTCGCGCAGGAGCTCCAGTTTGGACCATTGTTGTTCTCGTCCGGCCAAGCGTGGCTGGATCAAATTTTTTAAAGGCCATTAGACTTCATTTTTGCCATTCTTTCTTCACCTCTCTCTCTCCACGACTTATACATCTCCCAAACTCTATTTTTCCCGACCTTCTCTTTAGAATCTCTCTCAAATCTTGAAGATTGAAGCCTCCAACCTTCATAGAAGTTGTTTGCCATCTCAAGTTCTCTCTCCTCTCACTATTTTTTAGCTTGGAGCTTTGACATTGGGTGTTAGGGTGTTGCTCAAAACTCAAATAGGTAGGGATTTCTCTTCTCTTTCCATATATTTATGGATTTAAACCATGAATCCTTTATTTCTATTCCTAATATTTGCAAGTCTTACATATCTTGTGAAATTTCTAGTTTTCTCCCATGAACTATTGATGTTGGGCATAAATTTCTAGACAAGGGTTGTGTGTTTGATTTTTCTAGTATATTTAACTTCATTGATCTTTGATTAAGATGATTATAAAAAAAATCCATGTTTTAAGTGAATTTAGGGTTTATGGCTTAGACCCATTTTGAGGCTTTTGTGATATTCCATCTTATACATCAAATTGCTTTCACAAAAATGAAATTGGGATATTTGTACATGCATTTAGGGCATGGTTTGGTGTTGACACTTACGGGGCTATCCCATGAAGAAATTATGGAAAAGTTTTGAGTTAGGGTTTTGTTGTGTTAATCTAGATGTTTTGAAATTGAGGTGATACCCGTAACATGGGTTGAGGAATTCGACCCAATTATTATTGGGCTTGAGCATTTTAATGCTTAGCCTTTGGCAAAAGGGGGAGGACGTGTTCCCAAAGTCACGAAAAATTACTAGTGGATCACCGACGAGTGAGGCCCTAGGAACGATAGTACCCAAAGTTAAATGGTAGTTCACTCATTGAAATAGATGAGGAAAATGGTGTGTGGGTGATTTGGGGGAAAAATTTTCAATGCCGAGCGGGTACCACGTGGTGCCCGCTCGCGCATCCGAGCCGTCCATTGCGTGTTTGAACGGCTCAGAAATAGGAGAGCGAAAGTGTTGGGGTGAGAGGAGAGAGGGGGTTTCAATCTGAGCCGTCCAAAAGTGAATCGGACGGCTCAGATGCGCCGAGCGGATACCACGTCGGCAATGCCCGCTTGGCACCGAAAAACTCCTCGTGATTTGGAGGGAAATGGCTTCTTCTTTTTTTTTAACACTCATACAGAACACCACATACATATATAGAGTTTGTTTGAGATTTTTTTACTGGGCTAGTGTAACTCAACCCTTCATCATTTTCAAGTACAACCCAGGGATAGCTGCACGGAGTGTCTACATGCATTGGAATGATTTTCTTTTGAAAGCTTATATGGAAGAGTTGCTTTACCATCTTTGTAAACCTCATTTTGGAAGATGTAATTGTAACTTTATCTTGTTTATTTTGACAAAGGATAGTTGTAACTCCATAACTCTCATATGTTCTCTCGGTACTTATGTGATGTTGGGCCCGTGTACCACCAATGTAATCTTTTGGAATACTAAATTTTCAAATGAGTTTGGATAACCCTTTTGGTGGGAGTTATGTATATTATTGTGAGTACTTTATTTATGTAAAACTATTAATATTTATGTTTAAAATTGAGGACATGACAACTACACCGCACCACATCTCCTCTCCATTAGCGACACCACCACCCGGTCTCTCTCTCTCTCTCTCTCTCTCTCTCTCTGCATCAAAGGCGGTGATGGATTTTTCAAAGCAATAACGGATACACACAGTCCCAAATTTTTAGGTTTTATTGAGAAGTTTGAAACTGATTTGTGATGTACATTTCAGAATTTTGAATCCGAAAACATTGATTTTGAGGAACATAGGGGGCAGGGTATTGCTTTGATGAATCTGTTGTTTATTGGGCATGCAATTTTGGTATTGGTTACTAGTTTCGTGTTGTTTGGGCTGTTATGTGATAACCGGAACTTTAGGTGTGGCGGGGTTAGCGGCCTATTATATATATATATAGGGGCCGGTTCTAGAGACAATACTTTTGACAATACATTTTTTGAAACCCCGCATGGGACCTTCAAACAAATATATATAGGGGCCGGTTCTAGAGACAATACATTTGACAATACTTTTTTCGGAGTTCCACGCGAATAATCGGAGCCGTTCAATTTGTTTAAAACATATTTTTAAGGGTTCCCGTAAAAAATCAAATCATTTGGATATCGGCAAGAGCTTGATCGGCTCATTCAATTTTATCCTGTCAAATTTGACCGGAATCAACTAAATGAGCCGATCAAGCTCTTACCGATATCCAAATGCGTTAATTTTTTATAGGACCCCTAAAAAACATGTTTTAAATACTTGAGTGGCTCCGATCATTTGTTTGAAGGATATATATATATATATATATATACACGGGAACTATGAGATTGAGATTTGGGGTGTTTTTTAGGTGTTTTTTTGGGTGTCCCTTGAATTGCCCCTTATGTATGTATGTATATATATATATATATATATATTAATCAAAGTAAGAAAGCACTTACTAAAACTGTCTGGTTTCAATTGCTGAATCAGAAACAGTACATGATTTGGAGGGTTTATAAGTGGACTAGTGGGTAGGAAAGCTGGAGTATAATCAAACTCAGCTCTTTACTGGACTGAATAGAGAAGCAAAAGCTAACTCTCTAAATGACTCCAATTCTTGACTCTGAAAACAAGACCTGCTTACTACTTCATTCTCGGTTCCTTTTATAGAGTAAGGACCTGAGATTTACAAATGCTAGGTGACTCAACCATGTGACTAAAGTTGGTAACTTTTCTCTTTCGGTGGAGAAATGACTAAAGTAGATGCGGACTGTCTCTACTTTCGGTGTTGCTAAGACCAAAAGCAGTTTACTTTTGGTAGTGCCAAAAATAGTGCTTTTGCCATCATGACTGCTTTTAACTTTTTGACTAGAATTCCATCATGTAGTCGATGTTTTGTAATTCCTCATACGTCATATTATCCCAATAATCATTCCCATTATCTTCACTGGTGAACTCTTGGTCAGTCTCTTGGTCTTCTTGGTCTTCAAGTTGATGACTTTGGTATTCTGTGACTAGTTTTTGAAACTTGGTATAAAAAATGAATGGAACTTCTTGAATATGTTCAGTGGACCTGATTTTTTGAATAGGGTCTTCACAAATCAATTTGTAAATACTCTCAAGGAAATAATCACTGTCCCCAAGATTTGTTTGCAATTGACTCGGCTCTATGATGTCTGATCTGTGCTCTAATCATCTTGGAACACGGCTAGGGACATTCATCTTGAATAAGTTCAATTGGTGGATGCACCCTGCTGAATGGCCAATTTGCTGAGAGATACATGATGTGCTGTGCTAGTATCACATTCCCTGTATTCGTCCATTCTGGCATTTTACTTCTAATCAAGACTTGGCATCTCAGTGCTCCATATTTTGCAAAGAGATTGTTGACACATACTGCTAATTTTCGAGTAACTCGATCAGTTTGTTCCGGAGAAGTGAAGATTATCTGCCTAAGGAACCCATGATCTAGTAGGGTCATTGGACTGAATTGGATAAATTTTCCCTTGTATAAAAGAATAAGGTCTTGAAAATGTTGCATGTCAATACAGGCTTTGGGGACACTAAAGATTAACTGACACGGGAAATCCATTCTTTCTAATGGTATCTCTTGGCATAATGGATTAGTTTTAGGGCAACTGACTCTGTCTTTGTCTTTATAATAGTGGGTTTCCCAAGTGATGGATATTCCTGGAGGTCGTTGACTGGCTATTTGAGTAAGGGTTTCAAATAGAAATTCTTGAAAATGGTGACCATCCTGTCTGGCTAGGTGTTGAATATGGTTTACTATTTCAGATGGTAGTAAATGAGGAACGAGGGATAAGGATTTTGGTAAAGCTAGGGTCTTGGAAGCCTTTTTTTGAAAGGTTTCAAGCACACTCACGCTTTCATCATCATTCAATAGGGATGACTGCCTTTTCTCTACTTTTACCAATGGGGTAAAAAAGGTCTTCTTTTTTACTCTCTTTGACTGGTGCTGTAATATAACGACTTGTGCTCTGAGCTGGTTATTCTCATTTATTTGATGGTGATACCTGTAATTTAAATATAAGAAATTGCGAGCCATTGTTTCACAATGCTCACAAGATGGGAAGTTAGTATATGAACTACTGCTGGCTAGAGATGGGTTTAAGGAAACTCCACCCAAAGGTCTAGGGAAATGAACTCCTTTAGCCTGCTCATTAATATTTTGTTGATTAAAATAAATGCTTAATCTATTTAGGCTATCTAAAAATCTGCGATTATCCCCACGCGTGTTCCAGATGTTATCTAAAAGACACTGCTGGGTTTCATCAATGCTGTTTAAAATACTTAGCTTCCTAAACTTTATACTTGCTCCATCAGGAATGACTGGCAGAGTAAATTTCCCAAAGGTCATCACTTTCTGCTTATTCTGAGACATCTGTAAAACAATCAGACAAATTATTAGTAGGATAAATAGAACAATTTCTTAATTGACTTAATTCTTTTTGTTCTGGTTTTGATAAAAATTTAAAATTGATCTGTTGGCCAAAAGATGTAGTGGTAATTTTATCACCAGAAGTCGTGAATGGATAAAGCAGGTACATAAAGGGTACACCTAAAATTACTTTATCGGTTAAGTTTTACAAATGAAGTCTTAAACAAACTTGATTTTGACAAATATTAACTTCAGGTAATTTATACCTGATTCGCATTTTACTACCTTTTGCGGAACTTAACCGTTCAGTTGTTGTTTGATAATATTGACATGGTATTACCCCTTCTTGGATGCAATTTAAGTCTGCTCCTGTATCAATTAGAGCAGTGATTTCAATTTTATAATCACCTATTACTAATTTGAGTTTAGTATGCCATTTTTGGATATTTATTCTATTTATTATGTTTAATCTTTTACTTTCTGGATCACTATTTGGGTGATCAGTATCTTTTTCTTGGTTGGAGTCTTTGTCAAGATTACTAGTTTCCTTAGTTTCTAAGGATTCGTCAGATTCACTGGATGATTGTCTATCTATAAATTTAACTAACTTTTCCCTTGATGTTGTCTTAGGAAATTGATTTTTTATTTTGGTAATTTCTATCTTTATTAGATTTATCTCTTGTTGCAAATCTTGTAAAGTAACTTCTTTACTAATTTTACTAAATCGTTCTATAGTAGCATTAAGGCTTACTATTGGTTTAGTAGATTGAGGTTTTTTACCTTGTTGTACTAAGAGTTGTTTGAGTTTTTTAACATATTGTTGTTTTAATTCCGAATCATCTATTCTACTAATTAAATCAATCAATAATTCTTCTTCTGCTAATTCTTTGGTAAGAACATTTATTCTTTTACAACAGGTATCAGTACATCCAATCTCAACGTGATCATCACTCGGACCATCACTAGGCGAATGATATTCTGAAGATTGAATAATTTGTTCTTGATTATCTGAATTACTTTGATTTTCCATCTTAAAAATTTCTAAGATCTGTTGTTTATCAGTATCAGATATATTAAGTTGACTGATTTTTGCTTTGACCTTACATTCATTTTTGTAATGTCCCTTTTTACCACAGTTGTGACATGTAATATTACTTTTGTCATACTTTACATCACTGGTCGTATTTTTCTTTTTATTCTTTTGACTTTTAGGTTTTTCGTAATATTTATCTTTAGAGGATTGTGGTTTACTATTCTTAGAATATTTGTTTTTTTTACTACTGTTCTCAATTTTTTTATGATGTTTATGTTTTCTGCGTGATGGTGCTACTGGAGGTAGACCGTATTGTTCACAAAAGTTTCCTAGCTCATACTTGGCTTTATTTTTATCTTTCTGAGCTTGTTTACTAATTTTCATATCAATACACATTCTTAATCCTTCTTTTTGAATGGTACTAATAATGTCACCATATGTTAACTTATCGTATTCAATTACTCCTGTTGGTTGACTAAGGACATCTCTAATCTTATGGGCAAATAAATTAGGAAGTCCATTAATGAATTTTTCTTTCCAAAATGATTTTGTACAATCATCTCTAAGCTTGACTCTAGATGTAAAAACATCTTTGTACCATGTAAAATCACTTATTGTTGGACAATGCAAATTACTTAATTGATCATGTATTCTAGAAGTAATGTTACTAGGTTGTCCAATAAAATGTTTAATTACGGTATAGATTAGGGTATTGATTCCATCATGTGTTCCCATGCCAATTTCATTATAAAAAACAGGGAGGCTATTTTCATCAATTTGTGTGGCATTTTTTATTTCTTCTCGTGAGTCACTGGTGAGATATTTATCCCACCATGCTTTCAACATTCCTGTAAAACCTGAGGTTAACAAATCAACAATTTGTGGTTGATTAAGGTCAGTATTTGATAGGCGCGTAAATGTTCACATACGCGCCCCCTAATTTATCCTTGCTAGGTCCTACAATATTGTTACTCGGGACTTAATGCTTAATTTTTGTGTTGTAGGTGTTGTGATGTTCTAACATTTTAATGGGCCTTATGAATGCTCCTATTGTGCACGTGGTCTTGGCAGTAAAATTGGGTGCAGAACAATACAAGTGTGCTTGGTGGGCCCAAAGACTATTCTATTTTGATTGATAATTGGACCAAGTGAAAGGAGGCCCAACCTATTCTCGGCAATGGGATTAATTGCCCACAGCTTTGACACATGTAGGAGAACAAATAGGGTTACTGGGGACTGGGGAGGCCACGCATGCAAGGCACGAC